>JAXGGA010008492.1:0-56573 GCA_038373865.1 Uloborus plumipes
GCTATGAATTCCAAATTCACCACGCAAGAAAAAAAACTTCTGATGTACTAAAAGATTTTCACGTATGCTTTGACTTGCTTTACACGATTTACAGGAACTGCTATGAAGATGATATGTCAATTTAAGGGGGGGGGGGGGGGGAGTTTGGTAGACTTCATAAGTTGGTTTTAGATTCACAACGGCAAGCAATATGTCCACTGCATGGCACACAATAAAAGATTAATTTAGACAAAAATAGTGAACCAATTTCATTCATTTTTTCTGAGGTATTCAACCATGTTATAAAAGATTTAAATTCATTTTCCAATTCACAAAATAGGATCCTTGTCCTCCGCATTGTTTTTTTTTTTAGTTAAAAAATAACTTGGACTAAGCAAAAGTTTTGGAGTCTGCTCAAAAACAATTAACAACACCCTACGTGTAACCACTCTTCATTTAATTTTTTTTAAAAAACACTCAAGATTGAGAGTGAAACATTACAGTTTTTTATTTTGCCATTATATATTTATATTTGTAACTGAGTCAGGATTGCGTAGGATTTTACCTACTATGCTTTCGCTGACTTCAAAACTTATGCTTAAAAGGAATACTGATATTGTTCAAAGAATAAAATCATTTTTAATATACTTTTATTAGTTTCACTTATGGGTATGTCTGTATGTAACTCTGAATAAAAGATAAAATCCACGTTCTTTACGAATTTAAAAGTAATACATTTAATACTATTAGTAATGCTAAAGGCTAAACTATTGTTACACGTTGATGTGTTCAAGTGTTTCAGCTGTTTGTATGTAACTCTGACGTTCTCTGCAAATATAAAAGTAATATATTTGGCACAATTATTAATACTGATCCATGCAGTTTATTTAGTTTGGCTAAGTCATAGACACGACAAAAAGAAAAAAAAATTAATACTAAAGGCTAAAATATATTATGGGCGATTCTCTGTAAACTCGTCATTTTTCACACGAAATCTGTCCGGGCACGGTTTTTTGAAATGTTTGTATATAATTATAATACTATTGCTCAGAAAATGAATCTATTACTTTAATTTGAAAGAGGGTCAATTAAAGTTTCTGTTTTTCTGATAAATCATGATAGGGGGTAAGTCCCCAGCCTAGTATAACTAGGCAGGGGACTGTGCCAGGTGACTGTGTTTTTGCTCTTTGTTGCGTAATATCTGCAAAACTATTGGAACATAATTGGTTACAATACTACCTATAAATTGAGGCAAACATTGTGGACATAATAACTAATATGTTTTATAATTAAATTAATTGATCACTTCCCAGAGGACTGTTTTCGCAACGATCACGATGCATACTTTTAGCACAAATGTGGCTCTAAACTAAGCAAAGTAGCGTTTCAACACCGTTCTCGGCGATTTCGGCAAATTGACACTGATTACTTTAAACTTCATGCCAAAAAGAATTTGCAAAAGTTATAGATTTTTCGCATTACAGCTTTGAATTTGTTGCAGGGGACTGTTTGAAAAAACTCCGGACAGAATTTACATGACAATTTTAAGTTTTAGAAATACGTAATTATACCTTATTTCATAAGAAAAATATAGCTTCATTATTCTATTTTTTGATATTAATTGCCAAATTTATGTAGTGTTAATAGGTTTTTTGAAATACAATCTTTAACAGTCAGACTATGGGATTGGAACAGCCAGTGGACTGTGTTTTTGGCGCTTAGATAGTTTCTAGGGAAAAAAAATTAATTATTATCACTCCAAATACAATTGGGCCACAAAGTATTAATGCTTTACTTGTATTAAGAGCGATAATTACTTTATTACACTTTATTATTTTTAAAATACTCAGTCCGGACAGCCAATTACCAGTTTACAGAGAGTCGCCTATATACAAGCTACTTTACTATATTACATGTTGATGCCTTATAAGTGCACCTAAAAGCGTATTTTTTAGTTTTTTTAAACTAATTTAAAGATTATTTAACTTTTTAGAGCAATTTTCAGCATAGAAGAAAATCTTGAACCTCACTTTCTTTGGGAGGAGTTTCTCCAAAGATTGCTGTCCCGATAAGGGGGTGCCAACAGAACTTGCAGAGTTGGTGCTGTCAGCCAGGGAGAAGTCACCCCTCAGGGGGGAAAATATGTCTGAAATCATAAAATAAATAAATAACCAGTGAATACAACATAATTTGTAATCATAAAAACACATAAAATAAATCTTTCAGTATACCTTTTGAATTAATATTAGCTTGCTTATTTTTCTAGTTCTTAAATTCGACATTTTTTAGCAGGGTTTGCCAGTATATATATAAAACGATATCTATCATGATACATGACACAATATTTATTTTGTAAATATTGTGATATTTCGATATTTATTCTTCGAACCACCATACTTCTACTACAAAAATTATACTAATCATATAAATAGTGTTCATTTATTATTCAAATAACCCCAAAGTGATGCAATAGATTAATGGATCATTAATACAATATAATATAGTAGTTTATATTACTTCTTTTTTATTTTGTACGTAAAATTACTAATAATGTAACTATTTACTATAGATTACAACTGCCTAATTAAATATTAAACATTCATTTGAGGTCTATATATTATTGTAATGGTGTAAAAAAAATAAGCAACAGCTTTTTGAGGATGCATTTACTACTTAAAGACTTTGTTTGGGTTGATTGAAAATATCGGAAATGCAATCAAAATAGAAAACACCCAATATATATATCAAAATTTTGAAAATATCAAGATTTTTTCAACCTCCATCTTTCAATACAGTTATGGTAAAGTCATGACTTAGCTATAATAATGGAGTTAGTGGCTTATTTTACATTTAAATGGAACTTGATGTTTGAAGCTTTAAAAAGATGGTGGAACTGTTTAAAATTTTCAGCTTCAGCCCAAAAGGTTGTGGTAGAATCAATCATGTTTAAAAAGAATCCTTGACACATGCATGAAGAATTTCATAATTAGTGGATTAGCAAAATGAATCTACAACATATTCTATTGATTTAAATTTGAACCCTATGAAGATTCAAACTCAAAATTTCATGACCGTAGAAACACTTGAAAAATGCATGAAATTAAGATGTAATAATACTTCTACATTAAATGAGTCAACATTACAAATAATTAACCATTTATTGCAGTTCCAGCCAGGGTGAAAAAAAAAGGAAAAAAAAAAAAAAAAAATTGAGTTTTTAAATTTAAATTTGATTTTTTAAATTTTTTTAATAACATTGTAGAAGTTTTTATGACTGATTGATTCACATTTCTAAATATAATTAAACTTAAAATTGATATTTAAAAAAATACCTAAACATTACAGTTTGAGTGTTTTTTCACCAAAAAGCTTGGATGCAAAACCAAATGTTAATGCAAGATTCAAATGATATTAATAAGCATTGCATGAAAGTACTCTACAAATACATAAAAATACGCAAACATAATTAAATTGGCATATGTCAGAAGTCTTTTCATCCGTAAACTAAGTTTTTTCCCCATTGAAGATCATTTTTTTTTTTTCTAGTCCCAAAGTTTAGTAGTTGATTAGCTTAAAATGATTTGAAGTAAATTAGTAGGTATATAATATTTCTCTACTTAAAAATAAATCTTTACTTTAAAGAAGATTATTTATATTTAGGGTTTTTTTTTTTTTTTGTTCAAAAAACATCATGAGAAGTTTTTACTTTTATGAAAAAAAAGTATATGAAGGGCACATTTTACTTCTTGCTCTCCAAAACTATTCTTTGTATTGCCCTAGTAAACGTAATGCATAATGACATAATACCGAATATAAACAGAGTACTCGGCACAGCACTCGAATTAATGAAACTTTTACATGTCTATAGCACGAGGGTTCTAGAAAACGCCCAAATTACAAAATGTGGGGTTGATTAAAAGAAATTACTATAGGCAACCAAACATCAATTTTTTAAGAAAACTTTATACGGCTATTGTCAAAATGCAATACAAGTGTCTTCCTACAAAACACAAAAAAATATTCATTGGATTCAACAGTTAAACGCGTCTCGTATTTATTTTAATATCCTAACATAACCCGATTAATGCTTGTGGGAGAGTCTCAATCTAAAAAGACAGATTCACCCCGCTAACATTCAAAACAGATAGGAGGAATTGAAATAACGAACCCTCTAAAGCTTGATCCATGATAAAACTAGTTCCAATCTCAAATTGTATTCATTGTTGAACACAAAATGGAAGAATCTTTATTTGGAAAATCAAATGACAACCGTATGGATTCAAATTTTTGTTAAATACCGCTGTTCATATTGTTGCCACTTTATTAAGAAAATTTTATTAAAGTTTAAGACGTGTTCGAATGGATCGATGGTGACACGGGCTCATTGTCCTATAAGTCATGATTAAAATACTTCTGTTCGTGAATGAATCTGTTTTTAAGGAATAAATGCGCAAATCGAGTTTTATATTATAACCTTCAATCTTCATTTAAATTTATTATGAAACCTATTTTATAAGTAGTAATCCTTTTAAATTTGGCAACATTCGCAATGAATACAAAATACGAGCACATGGTCGTTTGACATATTTCTCAATGAAGAATGTTTATTAAGCAAATGTTTGAAATTTCCTGAAGTTTATTTTCATTTCTTTTTAAAAGCTGAAATTATGAGTATTCTCACTTACAATGGCAGCAATTTTTTTCGACAGCGTCTCTTGCTCTCGACGCTGAGCGGGAAGCCGATTACTATCAGAAATATTCGCAATGAGAGCGATGAACCTGGGATTAATGGTAAATAAAGTTTTTAACTATTTGATTGACGGTTTGGTGTTTTTTTAAAGTTATGTCACAGTTCTCTTCGGTCCTGTTTCTCCCCGTTTCCAGTTATTTGTTTTTTGTGCTGTCTATTAATGTTGCTATACTTTTTACAACACATTTGACCCTCCTCCCCTCTATGCCACTATGAACCTTATCCCCCCTCCTTTGTTAAGCATTTTATTGTTCCAAAAATTCATAATTCTGTTTCCTCACAGTTGAATGACTCTAAAGTTTCAAACGATCTCTGCATAGATCTACTCACTTCGCAAAATAATGTTGATTTTCTTGCTTTTAACTAAAGTATTTGTTTTATTGTTATTGTAATGGTTCAAATTCCACAGTACTGGTTACTCTTTTTTTTAGGGGGGGGGGAAAGGATTTTTTGCTCTTTGTATTTTGTATTTAAAAAGTCTTGTACTGATGTTGATGAGAAAAAGTCAATCAAGCAAAATTACCTCAGACATAACAATTTTTTTTTTAATTCTAATCTCTTTTTAAGTATTTCATAAGACTAGACTCTATCGTATTTTAAAATAGGCGTATCAAGTTTAGAAATTTTGCGTGATCTCTATGGAAACCGGTACGAAAGAAAACAGCCCCACTCTTTTTTTAATCACTGGTGTTGAGACATTTCATTTTTTTATGTTTATCAAATTAGGTTTTCGCTTTAATTTATATCCTCATATCTTAGTAATGCACAAATTTCTACGAAAAAATTGTGCTTTATTTACGTTGATATTTCAATTCAATTATAGTTTAACGCACAAAGAACAATTTTAATTTTTCGCATTTAACTCATGAGAACTCGCGCCGTTATTTGTGACACGAGCGCTCGAACAAAGTTCGAAAACGTCCCCAGTACAAAAGACCCCTGTTTTGCAAGAATGGAAAGAGTTTAGAAAGATTCCAACCATACCCTCACATCAATCAAGGGCGCAATTGCTGCTACTGAAAATATGGTTTCCTTATCTGGTCAAGAAATTCCAAGAAATAGAAACAAAAATCGCCAGGCTCCTTTTCCACCCCGCACGAGCTCTCGCGAGTTGTTGTAAAAGCTAAGTGGGGGGAAAAGTCCATAGCGCCGTAACTATGACAACCAAAAGAGAAAAGTAAGGAGAGTGGGAAATTAATTTTGCTTTGACGCGCCAACTTAGGGATTTAAAAATGTTGGTCTTGTGATTGAATTGAGTCATTTTTATTTATTTCAGAGAGTGAAGAGAAGTTTCTGAAGCTGTTGGACCTCCTGACCGACGGCTCCTCCATCATTCTCAACGAGACAGGTGCGTTGTTTCTTTGATTCGGTACCACAATCACACAATGCTATTTTGACCAAGTATCATTCCTGGTTTTAATAGAGAAGAATCATTGACATATTGAAGAATACTTCGCTTATTGATGCATTGGGGGAATGTGGGTCTAAGAGAAACAGTTAACAGGGATGAAAATCGTCGGCGAATCCACTATTTTCCGCTTTTTGTATATTTTCTTTCATTCCACGATCAGAAAATTAATGTTGTATTAACCCTTCACTGCATGGTGTGCCTGATCTGGCACAAACCAAAAAAAAACCTCATATATTCCTCTGATATTTAAATACAGTTAAACTGAGCTTTGTGCCCCTTCTGGAACATTGCTATAACAGTTTAGTGTGATTTTTATGCACTAGTTAGTTGCACTAGTCTAGGTATTACAGTTCTTGCTTTTGAAAAATAGAATGTCTGGCATTACAGTAAGAAGTGTGCTTAATCGTTATTTCCTCTGTTCTAAAAATGTTTAAATATATATGCTGTACTTAGTGGCAAACATTTGTTCCACTTATGGCAAAAAACGCATTGTAGGTTATTACACTTATCAATATAAGCATATACTATGTGCTTTGTGCCATATGCAGGGCGAGGACTGCTGATGGTCTTAGAAAAAGGTGAGAAAGGTGACAAATTTTAAAACAAAGGTGACTAAAAGGTGACAAAAAAGTAACTAAAAGGTGATCAAAAATAATTTGTTAAGCATTCAAAAAGAAGAAAACTGTTATCCTTTTTTCTGACTTTTACCAAAATAGCCTCTACATCATGGGTGCCACTCTAAAAAATGGCCAGGATTGAAAAGCGAGTGAGGTCTTTTTGCAACACATACATTTTAGCCTGCAATATGTTCAATGTTTTAGGCACTAATATATTGCATATTTTGGGTGTGGCAATTTGCTATAAAACAAAAAAAAAAAAAAAATGCAAAATTAACTCTATAATAATGTAGTCTTTCAAAACATTTTTGGCAAGATTTTTAGGGAGAAAGATTTTTAGGGAAAAAGATTTTTAGGGAGAAAATGCTAAACAGTAAATAAGAGCTGAAGGCGAGGCTTCAAAATGTCCAGACTTTGTTGATGGCGGATGGCGGATTTCGTTGGATGCAGCTGGAAAGAAAAAGATTAAATAGTTGCTTTTTTTTAAAGCTGTGTTTTCATAATTAAAACAAATTTCCAAATGGTCCGAGATTTTACAAAAGACAGAATTCCGTCCCCTAGACGGAAGTGTGGCAGCCATGCTCTACATACTATTTTAAAAGACTTAGATTCTGAACATGAATATGATAGGGCTGGAAGTAACAAAAAAAAAAAAAACTGTTTTAGGACATATTTTTAAAAAACTTTCAGTGTAAACTCTGTTATGTTCAAAGATTTTTCTTTAAAATCAATTAAATTAACACCTAAAATTATGAAGTAAAGATAATGACAATGTATTTAATGAACATATTTTATTTTTTAAATATTTTTAATAGCTTCATTACAAAATTATCGGCATTCCTTTTCTTGTTTCTTTGTAAATACAAAGCATAAATGTTCACTAAAAAGTATTGATAATAGAAAATGTACAGGGGTGATTGTGAGTTCGTAAAAAAGTACCTGAAAGTTTTTAAGACAAACTATGTGGGGGGGGGGGGGGTTTTTTTAAACTAGAGCCCCTATTACTTTAGCACACATAATTCTATAACTATACACATATAATAATAATTAATGTAGGGTAGTAAGCGTCAAAAATGAGAAAAATTCGATTTTCATATCCGATGCAAATTGATTGTATTTTTTTAATGAAGGCATCAAAATCAAAAAAAGATGCAAATAAAATAATTTATTAAAGTGAAAAAACAATTACAATGGCATTTTAACATTTTTATTCGATGAATATTATTAATAATTATTGGTATAATCATCAAAAATTCGAAAAAGCAAAAAAAAAAAAAAAATCCGGAGGTTTGAAGATAGAACATGATTAAAAATATTTTATTTTCGGCATTTTCGAACATGAAAATACCAGCAATAATAGTTTTAAAAATTTAACTCAAACATTAGAGAATTTTAAAATTCACAAAAAAAATTTACAAAATTTTCTGCAGAGCGAAATATAAAGAAATTTCCAACAGAAAATATTCATTTATTTCATTAAAAAGCGATTTCCAATGTTGGCGGTTCATTTCTGAATTTCTATCAGTCGTGGAAGGCAAAGCAACGGTTTGTCAATTCATATGTCACAGCAAGCCATCACTAAGCAAAATTGCTTGGCGACAATTTTATTGAAATTTTGAAACTTGACATTTTTTTTAACTGCGAGAGCTATAAAGAATGATAATAAATATTGTACAGATTTGTAATGTGGAGTGGGAGCACACATTAGAGGTCAAGACATTGAAAAACTGGTGGCCTTAAACCTACGTTTAACATTGTGAACATATTTGATATTCAGTACTATTAGAAACTGAAATATATTATTAGGGATCATCAGCGAATCTTAAATAATAAAATTATCTTAGCAGGAGTTAAAAAATTGTGCATTTCAAATATAACGTTAACAAAAAATCTGGTATGGAAACCCACACTACTTCTTTTTACGTGTAAATTTCTTAGTAGTTGCCTTAAGTATTAAAAAAAGTGCTTGGAGTGAGCAAGGTAACAATTCAAATGTTTACAGACCCCTAATCTGCCACGAAACAGTGCAAAAAAATATTTCACAATGGTTAATTTTTTAAATATTGCCGATTTTAACATCATTCAGTGAATTTTTCTCAAAATATCGCCAATAGCACCTTCCACCAAATTAATCGCCAACTTGGGGATATGTCGCCAAGTTTGCGTCAAACACTTGGCGACCAAAAGTTTGGCGACATATCGCCAAGTAGTCGGGCTAATTCATATCACTTGAGTCTGCATTGAAATTAACACTGATTTACCCCAAAAAAGGGGTAAAACGCCCCCTTAGGAACATTCGAATGCAACCACAACAGGAGGTGCACAACTAGACCATCCTCAGAGCCTACATACCAAACTAGAAGCTTCTACGGCATATAGTTTTTGAGTTTTGCGACATACATCCTCCCATACGTACATACAGACGTCACAAGAAAACTCGTCGTAATTAACTCGGGGGTGGTTGAAAAGGATTTTTAGGCTGCTTATATGTTGGTAGGTACATATACACGTGCTGACAGGTCGAAAAAACTACTGAACATCCATTCGGGGGTAAGCAAAATCAAAATTTAGACCCAAATTTGAATGAATTTTTTTTCACACAATATTTCCTTTACTACGTCATTGTAAAAAGTTTTACTTTATGAAAAACAATAAGAATCTCCAAAGTTTGAAAATAACAACTTGAAATAAATGTAATAATATCACATAGACTATCAATATTTAAAAAAAAAACACAGCAATATTAAATGTAAAAAGCACATACTGTCTGTTTGCGTTTTGTGCGCCTGGCAGCCACGGATGCTTCCATCTGAAAAAGGGGAGTTAGGTTTTGGATGCGCACTACCCGATGCCTTCAGCTTTTGTTCGCTTACTACTTCCTCGTTGCTTTCCCCCCTATTTCGAGAAAGTCCGAAGAGACTTGGCGCGTGCGCTGATGAGGCGGAGGTCGTACGAAAAAATTTTAGACAGTAGTAATAAAGCACTTCTGAAAATGAGACAAAAAAAAAAAAATCTGTAAATTAAAAAAAAAAGATGTTTCCCAAATAACTTCTTTCTTCCTGATATTTTCTTTTTTGCATTACATTTTTTCTGCAAATTAAAGGGTATTTTTCCAATGATGCCTTACACACATGCTTCAAGGTCAAAGAGACTTGTGGTATGGCATAGGAAAAGCATTTGTCAGAACATTAAACTAAATTTGAAAAGGGGTGAAATCAGCAGCCAGTTTTTTCTTTGGGGAAGGTTTCAAGAACAAAAAAACCCTGCCAAATATCCTTGCAACAGGTGCATCTGTTTTTTTGTTTCCTCTTGAAACTTTTAAACAGTTGCTTCTGAAAGGATTTGTTTTGTGGATGAGCCACAGTTGAAACACTTTTTTTAATGGTTGAATGACAGATGTTTGCTTTATTTTTTTTTTTTCAAAATTCCATTTATTTTCAGGTAAGAAAAAGAATATTCATACTTTTCAAAAATTTTATGAATCAAAAATGGATTTTTCTAAAACATATTTCAAGAAAGGTGAAAAAGGTGACTAAAATTCCAAAAGGTGACAAAAAGTGACCAAAATTTCAAAAGGTGACTAAAGGTGAGAAAGGTGACTGAGTCCTCGCCCTGCATATGTGAAACAAACAGTTAAATCATCATTTTTGGTGCAAATTTTTAAGATTAATTTTTTTCTTCATTTTTCCTGAACTCATGGCTATTTAACGGTAACATGTGATTTTTTTCATGAAAATATAAAAAAATCATGCAGTGAAGGGTTAAGTTTATGAAAAAAAAAAAAACCTCTCATTTTTTCAAATAAAGCTTAAAATAAGTTGATTTAAAGTAGTAGAGGCTGAAATTAGTTCCAACTTCCAAAATAATGGAAATGTTTTTAGGATGTAGCAGGATTGAAACCTCTAGCATGACATACAATTATTGGCGAACTGTGTACTCTATTTTGGCATGCTGCCAAAAACGTAAGTTGTTGGAGGTAGAAATTAAGAAAATTCAGCTGAAGTGAAAATTATTTTGATCTTTAAACGTCATCAAAATTTCCAAAGACCGAACAATATTAGCTAGAGAAATCATTCTTGAGGTACACAAATCTAGTTATTTTGACGTATTATTGAAGATTAATTTATTGCATTTTTTACATTTAAATAATTAATAAATGGATTTATTTAAAGAAAAAACTGATCTACACCAAGTAAACGAAAAATTGCTTCTTTTGTTGAGTCTACAATCGTTTTGCATCTTGAAAGTATTTTAATATTTTGACAATTGGAAGTTATTTTAACTTGGCTACCAAAGACTACTTTATTTTATTTCATATATATTTTAAAATTTATGTTTTTTTTTTCTTCTCTGTGTGCTTATATTCATCGCATACGTCACTGAAAATCGCAACTGAAATGAATTTATTCAATTGAAAATTTAACGAAAAGTTAAAATATCAATTAAAATGAAAGAACTACTGAAAGTGACAGTGATATAATTATAAAAACTTATTTAATATCTGATTTCACTAAGAAATAGGTTATTGTCTCGTTAAGATTTCGTAGGAAAAATTGTAAAAGTAGACATATTAGTATGGTACGGAGATGGGGGGGGGGGGGTGATTCACCAGACATTTTCCTAAATTAGAGCTCTCTCACGCCCAGAAAAAAAATTGGTAGTAGGTTATCTTTGATGATGAAGGAAAATGTTCATACACTTTTAGCTCGACTTCTTTTTAAATTTAACTCCTAAACACGTAAGTTAAGATGAGCCTTAATTGTGTTTGGGGAGACAGTTAGCATTCCACTAGAAAATACATTTTTTTGAAATTGAGATTCTAAAATTCCAATCGTATGCTCTACTTTTGATGAAGTTGAAGAGACCGGATTCGGTTTTTGGCTCTTCCGTGGAATATTCTCAAAATTAACTCACGACGCAAGTATAGGCCATCTTTAATGACATCAAGGTAAAGATCAAAATGCGTAAACTCTCTTCTGAAAATGATTCCCAGTAAAACAAAATTTTAGACAATTTTTTGGGAGAAGTGTGTTGGCTTTGGTTACCACTAATGGTTTTAATTTAAATTTAGTTTGAAGTCTCTAAGAGACAAAACTAAGTTAAAGCCATGAAGATTAAATGCGCCGTATAGTGTCCGTGAAGAGACAAGTTAAGAAACAATATTTCCAAAGAATATTTAAATTTATCAATTACTTAAACATGTTAAAGTTAAAGTTCAAAAAACAATTCAACAGGGCTGCACAGTGTTGTAGTGAAAGTCAGTAGATAATATGATATCAAAAAATGTCACCAAGTAGGATCTCCAGCATTGGATGTCACGTCCCGGGAATCAGGCAACTTGAGCCCCAGGCTCGGAACTCACAGGCTGGCACTATCCGTCAGCTGGCGATGCTCGAAAACTTGAATGATCTCCGACTTCAGTGCAGTCATCCCCGGGTTCATTAAACGATGGAACCCGGCCACCAATAAGATAAATTATCAATTTTCACCTGGCCAAATTAATCACTACTTCATGGTCCAGGACTTGGCAGGACTAGGCTGTAGCAGGTGCTGGAAACTTTTAAAAACGGAAACTAGTTGAGCTCATTTAATTTAAAAAAACTATGAAGTGGGTTTACAAGCAACCACACCTAATTCCAGCCAAGCATGGCTAACATCATCGGAAGCACCACGCTGCCTACGCAGCTACCAGCGAGAGCACCACAAGCTCAAGGCTGACTAGGTGAAAAGCGAAGAGAAGAGAGAGAGCATCGGTAGTGCCCGCTATTTATAGTGGTAGGTGCGTCAGCAGACGTCACATTTGATTTCCGTACTGCCCTGCTCATTAGCATATGAGCCACTTTGGTTTTTCCTCCACTAAACACCAGACCGAATTTCGAAAAACTATGCAGCAGCCGAACACCAACAACTCAACTCTTATGTTTTGATTTGGAAGATGGCCGCGATTGGTTTGAAGTGTGCTGCGCCAGCGTGATCGATTAAACGTGGGGAGATGAGGTTCGTGCTTTAATTTTACTTTTAAATTTATACTATTGTACTAAATTTGTACTTATAATTTTAATAACACATAGCCCTGCGAGTCTGGGAACAAAAATAAAGGTCTTTAGACCCAACAAAGTGAAATTGGAAAAACTTTCCCATAAATTTTATAGACATTAAATATCCTTAAACAAAATTTAAACTAATCTTAGAATGTAGGGGAATCTAGGGGAGGGGGATTGCTAATGCAACCCCATAGCCCTTCTTCTGAATTTCTCTCTGCACTCAAATATTGATGCTAATCAAAAGAGAGATTCTATTTTTTCTCTGTAAACATATTAGTTCTCATACCATGTTATGAACATTTTTTTTAAATCAAAGGATGATATCGCGACCCCATACAAAGTGCTTCGAAACCCACAGGTTGTGAACGGCCGATATAAATGAATCAATTAAAAAATGATTACCTGAGTAATTTAATGAATGACTGAATATAGATAATTGAGTTGAACTAATATGCTCAGACTTGATTGGTTGTACGAAATATTTAAAATAAACTTAATAGTAAATAAAATAAAATACTTCAATGAATATTACTAGGTTTTAAATGATATTTAAAATGCTAGCCTTGTGGACGACTTCAAAATGAGAAATGGCAGTTTTAAGTTTTAAGTCTCAATGTATTTGATTCAGACGAAACTTTTTCTAATATTTGTAAAAAATATTTCCCATGGATAAATAAGTATAAAACATTATATTTAGGTGAAATATATACAGGGTGAGTTCGATCGAATCTGCCATACGAAAAGGGGTGATAGAAGAGCCCAAGTGGAGTATAGAACCACCCATTAGCGGTGTCAATTCGTAACCGTAACCGAGTTATGGTATATTTAAGGAAAATTCGCAAAAAAACAAAATTCTGAGAAAAAGACCAATTTCTGAAGTTCCTGTTGGGTCTACGCACAAAATAAGCACATATTTCGAAAGAGCAGAAAAAATCCTTTAAAATAACATCTTTTTCATCAAGATAGTCGCACTTTATAGCGAGTTACAAGCTTTCAAACACTGAAAACACTCAAAAATGAAATTTCATCAAACTTTTCAGTCAAAAATTTCAGAAACAACCGTATGAGCTACAACCGGTCAAATGCACCAAAAACTTTCCCATTTCACTAGCTTTTAGATGATACAACAGAAAATCCTATTGGGCTTCAAGTTCAGCAGATATTCCGGCTTTTGTTTGAAACAGTATGAAAATCGTCCTTTGTCAGAATATGGAAACCAGCAAAAAGTCAGACTTTTATGTTCTAAATTTTCTATTTCATGTAAGTGTACTGGTTCATTTATTCGAGAAAAGGAAAATTTTATAACTAAATATTAAATTGTAACACTTTATTAAATTAATAATCACAACAGAAGATAACAACACGTAGAAACAAAGGAAGCATTACTTTAACGCGCTTTTCACAAAGAAAAATTCAAAATTAAACGAGTTACACTAACATCTATGAGTACATTTACATGTAAACAATCCTCAACATTTCGCAGAGCTACTGAAATTATCATCCCCCACACCGGATAGATGCCCTTGGCCTTTTAAGAGCAAAAACTACCGTCGCTCTCAATGAAATTTCATTTCTCACTTTTGCTACTGCTCCATCAAGCCAAATGCGCAAGTCCTGCAAACTGGTTGCATCTGAGCAGTAAACTGCTTGTTTCAAGAATCTCCAAACAAAGAAGTTCACTGGCGTCAGGTCTGGTGATCTAGGTGGCCAAGGAATAGGACCCAAATGACAGGATGAATGGACTCTATGAAATTAAATTTCTCTATGAAATTAAATTTCATAGAGAGCGACGGTAGTTCTCGCTCTTAAAAGGCCAAGGGCATCTATCCGGTGTAGGGGATGATAATTCCAGTAGCTCTGGGAAATTTTGAGGATTGCTTACATGTAAATGTACTCATAGATGTTAGTGTAACTCATTTAATTTTGAATTTTTTTTTTTTTGTCAAAAGCGCGTTAAAGTAATGCTGCCTTTGTTTCTACGTGTTGTTATCTTCTCTTGTGATTATTAATTTAATAAAGTGTTACAATTTAATATTTAGTTATAAAATTTTCCTTTTCCTGAATAAATAAACCAGTACACTTACATGAAATAGAAAATTTAGAACATAAAAGTCTGACTCTTTGCTGGTTTCCATATTCTGACAAAGGACGATTTTCATACTGTTTCAAACAAAAGCCAGAATATCTGCTGAACTTGAAGCCCAATATGATTTTCTGTTGTATCATCTGAAAGCTAGTGAAATGGGAAAGTTTTTGGTGCATTTGACCGGTTGTAGCTCATACGGTTGTTTCTGAAATTTTTGACTGAAAAGTTTGATGAAATTTCATTTTTGAGTGTTTCCAGTGTTTGAAAGCTTGTAACTCGCTATAAAGTGCAACTATCTTGATGAAAAAGATGTTATTTTAAAGGATTTTTTCTGCTCTTTCGAAATATGTGCTTATTTTGTGCGTAGACCCAACAGGAACTTCAGAAATTGGTCTTTTTCTCAGAATTTTGTTTTTTTGTAAATTTTTCTTAAATATACCATAACTCGGTTACGGTTACGAATTGACACCGCTAATGGGTGGTTCTATACTCCACTTGGGCTCTTCTATCACCCCTTTTCGTATGGCAGATTCGATCGAACTCACCCTGTATAACTAGGAATAATATGGCGACCATAACTAAATTTTGACAACAAGTGAAGATACAACTTTTGCCTTCAGCACGGTAGAATAGGAGTATCCATTTTTGGAAATGGCTTGTTTATCATATGCTCTGATCTGTAGGGATAATATTTTTCTAACAACACGTGAGTTTTACGACCCAAAATTTTGATTTGTGCCTAGATTTCTACTAACCCTCGATGCCAAATGTGACGACAAACGCTTTGATCACATTGAAGCTTTTCTGTTTTGAAGGATAACTTAGTACAAAGTGTTTTTAAAAAATATAATCATTTTTGACTTTGAGAAACCTTTTTCGATTGTATTTCTACAGACCTTTTGAAAATATGCATTAAAAATTAATATTTTGACACATTGATGTTTGATGTAGTAAAAATGGCAAATCATTTCAGCTTCATTCCCAAAAATTTGTACTGTGCCCACTGTTAGAAATGAGCGGTCCCCAGTTGCATTTTGCGACCAAAAAAATGTTGCGCAGATCTTTTTGAATAAGCTATCAGTTCAGAATTTTGAGGAAATGTATTCTTTTTAATATTTGAATACATATGTATCTGATTCATTCAAGGTTTAAAAAAGCCCAGTCCACCTGGGTTTTTGTTCTAAAACCCGGGTTTTTCAAAAATCATTTTGATATCATTCTCTATTCAAACATTGTGCACCTTTTCCTAGAAGCAGAAAGTCCTGAAAAGAGGTCACTGTGACCACCTCCTAAAGAGACCTGTTATTCCGCAACTTTTGACTTTTTAATATCGATATTGGAACCTGAATTTATAAATTGGAATAATTATTACTTATTTTAACCTCTAAGTATTAAAAGAAAAACAAATAGTGTGAAATTCGGGTGTAGTTTTATTTCAAATACCTAATAGCAGTCAGGAAGGGAAGTTGGCCATTTCTGGAAGAGGTACTACCCAAGATTAAATATTGTAGCAAACTAAATATTATGACTAAATAGAATACCAATTTCTAGGCTTATTATTGATCAAAATGTACATTGGTATACACGTAGGCTGGTCAGTTTGATACCTAACTTACTCAGATTCAAATTCTCATTCCTGTATTGGAATTCTCGTTGCAGGCACGGTGCTCAAGTACTCCCCGGGACTGCTGCTGGGGGGTAAGGTGGAGCTGGACTGTGGTACTTCCCGCGCCCTGGGCTACTTCCTGGAGCCCCTGCTCTGCCTGGGCCCCTTCTGCAAGAGGCCCCTGGAGGCCACCCTCAGAGGCATCACCAACGACAACCGGGACCCCTCGGTGAGTTTAGCTTAAACCAATGCCGAGTATGTAACATGTGTGCCAACTCTTTTTAACGGGAGACTCCCGTTTTTTACCGGTCTTCTTCTTCTTCTTACTTATCTCAGGTTGTCTAGCTGGGCTAGACAACCCCCATAAAACCAAAAATTTCTAAAACATCTAAAAAAAAGTATAGGGTCCCTAAGGACTTCGTCTTTTGTAAAATTCAAACAGGTCAAGATATGTCCGGCGCAACACCAAGGACAATTCGGAAAAGTCTTTTTCCCCTGCTGAAAGGTGAGTCCCCTCGTGTGCCCACTCAGAATGCGGGAAAAGGCAGTTTGATATGGTCTTGGAGTAATGTTGAAAGTCTCACCTGGTCTTCTGGCAAAGTACCAGAAATGGCTAGGGGGGATTTTCATGAGCCGATTGAATTCAATCCTTGCCAGGGGTGTAATCTCACTAGATGTGAGCGTTCCTCCTGGGTTAACTCCCTCCTCTGACGCCCACTTGGCCAAGAAATCCGCCTTTTCGTTCCCTTCTACTCCAACATGCGAGGGGATCCATTGGAAATGCACTGTATGCTTGGGTGATAGTCTCTCAAGAACATTTAGAATGTCCAGGCTAGTTTGATCTCCAATAGTGCTCCAATTTGAGAGATGCTGAACCGAAGCGCGACTATCGGTCAAAATCCAGATGTCCCTAAATTGGTCCCCCACCTCTACTGCATACTGTAAACCTCTTCTAATGGCAACTAGCTCTGATCTAAACACGGAACAGTTATCTGGGTTTCTTATTTTAAATTCCTGTTTTTACCGGTATCTCCCGTTTTTATAAGTTATTTTTTTACTCATAAAAAAAGCTCAAAGGAATGAGCAATTTGTTAAAAATTTATTGCTTGAAGAAAAATTTCAGTTGTTAAATGTTCTTGGAAAGAAAAATATTGCAGATATGTATATTAAAAATTTGTCTAAAGAAGAGTTAATGGATTTTTGTACACATATTTTTCGGTCATAAAAGAATAGGGGGAGGGTGTAGAGTATTCTTCCCATGACCCATTTATTCTTAAATTAAAAAAAAAATAAATAATAGTAATTGATTTAAAGCTGAAATTATAGTACAGTATAGAACCTTTTATCCGGGGACCAAAAAACCAGGAAATTTTGCCGATTTTTCCACCTTTTAAAAAAGAAAGGTTTTTTTTTTTTTTGAAACACCTGAATGAATATGAATAGTTTCTTTATGAATACCATATTGCTTGCAAAAGGCTTAGAAATTTTTTACAAAAACAAATTTTAAAGCTGATGTTGAAGGGTCACGCGGGGCAAAATTTCCAAAGTATTTTCTTGAATTAAACAGTACACTCGTAAATAAAACATTTTTCTATTTTATTACAGCTAAAAACTGAAGAAATAAATATTGTCACCTTCTAATGCAATTTTTAATATTGAATGACCCTAAATTAAAGCCATTTAGAGTAAGTGACGAACGCGAAAACTGCTTCAAACGCGGAAAATCAATATCTGAATAGTTGATCCTGGAATTTAGAGATCGAACGTAAGACTGTAATAAGGATGCAAGAACTTAAAAAAAAAAATTCTATTTATATTAATGCAATGCAAAAGCAACAATTAACAATAACTACCTTAATCGCAAAAACGAAACCTTTATAAAGAAGGAAAAGGGAAAAAAAAACCTATTCATAAGTAACGAATTTATTTAATGCACTAGTAGAAAAATCGCACATTTATGCTCAAAAATTTGAACATAAATGTGTGATTTCCTTAATTTTCTTTCTTTTAAAAACATTTTCGAAACGTGTGCCCGCCCCCCCTTTTTTGAATGTGATTGTTTTATGTCTTGTGAATAGCTGAATTTTTGGGTTTTAAATTATTCTTTCACTAGTATTTTTTAATATTCTGATATTTATAAGCAGTTCTGAATCGCTTTCTTCTTATTTTAAGATGCCTCACTATTTATTATAGTAATTTGGGTTCTAAAAACCATTGGCAAACATCGCTTCATAGCGATCCAAAAATCCGGGAAATTCAGTTATCCGGGATAGCGATGGTCCTGAATGTCCCGGATAATTGGTTCTCTACTGTATTATGGCTTAGCTGACATCTGATTGGTCAGGAGCGTCGAGCTCATTTGCATACTATTGATCCATGGCGTGTCGGCCGGCCCAGTAACTGTATCCGTAACTGTTGTAGCTGTGCCAACCCTTTGCTTTTGTCATTCTCCTTCGGTCATTCTGGTTCTTATGTGGGTTCTTGCCAGAAGCAAGATTTTAGTTGCTTCTCTGAAAATAAATGTGTTCAACGAAGATGAAATTCAAAATGTTGATATTAAATTTTTTCTTCATCTTCCTTAGGTGGACGCCATCAAGCTCTCCTCCCTCCCCCTGCTGAAGCGCTTCGTTCTGGGGGACAACGACTCCCTGGACCTAAAGGTGGTGGGGCGGGGGATGGGCCCCCTGGGGGGAGGGGAGGCAGTGCTCAGGTGTGTAGAATATTCTTCCATGACCTATTTATTGTTTAAGGGAAAATATATATATATACAGGGTGTCCACTCCAGTCGTGGACCAATAGCTAATTTCTAAACTGTTAGAGATAAGCATATAGTTTATTTAGGAAAAAATCTCCAAATTATGAAAGGAATGTTGGGTCTATTCAATGTTTTTTCGAAAATTAAATTTTGAAAGAGTTACGAAATTTAAATTTTTATACAGCCCCCCAGTTCTATCAATCATATTTAGTAAAACATTCTTGACACTGTAACGTTTAAAATAAAAAAAAAATCACTGTTCTGCGACAAAAATTGACCGAGTTATGACGTTTTGAAAAATCAAGATTTTGAAGGATTTCGCATATGGTCCCTTAAGCGATCTCTGGATGACGTCATGAAATAATGCAAAATCTTGATTTTTCAAAACGTCATAACTCGGTCAATTTTTGTGGTAGAAGAGTGATTTTTTTTAGTTTTAAACGTTACAGCGTCAAGAATGTTTTACTAAATATGATTGATAGGACTGGGGGGCTGTATAAAAATGTAAATTTTGTAACTCTTTCAAAATTTGATTTTTTGAAAAACATTGAATAGACCCAAAATTCCTTTCATAATTTGGAGATTTTTTCCTAAATGAACTACAGTGCTTATCTCTAACGGTTTAGAAATTAGCTATTGGTCCACGATTGGAGTGGACACCCTGTATATACAGTCAAACCAGTCCATCTCGAATTTCCCGGGATAGTAGAAAAAATTCAAGATACGGAGGGTGTGATAAAATAAATACAACAATAAGCAATTGGAACAAAGTCAAATACTTAATAGATTCCTTTGCATTGATAGTGTTGAATATTTTACTGTACGACATGCTGCGAGTCCACACTTTACTAATTGTGATGACCTTATCGGTAGCAAGTGAATGCATACCTTTGAGTACGAACATAGTCTCTGAATGATTGTGCAGAAGATGATTTTTCTCTTCAAGTTGTACCATTGATACAGGTGGCCGGAGAATGAAATTCAAAAATGAGTCGTCAAAATGCAACACATAGAGGTTTTTCGGGGGAAATCATTCGAGATAGACGTGAGAAAAAACATTAAATGTATGCTGTAAGAGCAGTGAAATTGAAAAATTTTGACGTAGAGAGGTTTTCGAGATAGGCAGGACAAACTGGTTCGACTGTATATATTAATAATAATAGCTGAAAATGTAGCATTGTGGCCTAGCTTGACATGTGATTGGTCAAGAGCGCAGAGAGATCGATCAATAAACACGGCCCAATGCAGGCCGATTTTGCTACCGTTTATCGGTACCTTCACAAAAATAAAATAACAAAAACGGTACCTTTACTAAAATAAAGTAATAAAAACGGCACCTTCACAAAAATCACGTAAAAAATCGGCATCTTAAATCATTCCAAATAAAAACCGGTACCTTCACAAAGATTGTTAAAAAAAATGGTTGAAAAAAGATGTATTTTGAAGAAATTCCGTGGACTTCACATCGAATGTGTTTTCCTTTGCTCCACTGCTATCGGCATTTCCGCGTTAGCGAAGTGAAATGAAGTTATTACTGAAGACTGTGTCGAACGGAACGAACTGAAATGAAGCGACTGCCGAGGCGTCCATTGTTTACATCGCCGATCAAACCATGTGCGTCGCTCGTTTTGAATACGAGCTACATTATTAAAATTGAAATCATGTCAAAACGAGGTTGACCAGAGACTGGAGGTGGAGGTTATTATTAAGATTATTATGTCAAATGTTCAAGACTGCAAGTTGCAGGCTGTTATTACTTTTTTTTTTTTTTTTTTTGAGTATTAGTCTTTTTTTTTTTTGGTGAAACTAATTTATAAATTTTTTTTGACAATGTAAGTTCTTTTTGTATTATTTAATAATATGATTATAAATGTAACAATGACATGAGTTTTTTGTCCAAAATGTAATAAGTTAAAATGTGCTATGAAAAAATAGCGAACAAGAAGTAGTATATTCACAAAAATAGGATGACGATTAAATATATTCACAAAAATAGGTAGTAAGATAAAAATCCTGGATTGGGCCCTGATAAAGAGTTGGCTGGGCTAGTCACTATATCCTTAACTGGTGCTGTGCTGATCATATGTTTTTTGAGATGGTCTCTGTCTGGTTTTCTTTGAGTGTGTACTTGCGAGATACAAGATTTTTATTCCTGGAAAGTAAAATAGTTCATCCGAGATGATATACGTTTTTTTCTTTAAGGTGCCCCGTGGTGCGAGGGGTGCGGGCCCTCCAGCGCACCGACCCCGGGAAGGTGAAGAGGGTGCGGGGGGTGGCCTACGCCGTGCGCCTCTCCCCCACCATGGCCTCCCGCATGGTGGACGCCGCCAAGGGCATCCTGCTGAAATTCATCCCCGATGTGTATATATATACGGACCACTACAAGGGGAAGCACTCCGGAAAGTGAGTCGTGTTGGAATTATTTACTTTTCAAACGTACATTTAATTTTTTTTTGCATATATACAGGGTGTCCACTCCAATCGTGGACCAATAGCTAATTTCTAAACCCTTAGAGATAAGCATATAGTTTATTTAGGAAAAAATCTCCAAATTATGAAAGGAATTTTGGGTCTATTCAATGTTTTTCAAAAAATCAAATTTTGAAAGAGTAACGAAATTTAGATTTTTATACAGCCCCCCAATCCTATCAATCATATTTAGTAAAACATTCTTGACACTGTAACGTTTAAAACAAAAAAAAAAAATATCACTGTTCTACGACAAAAATTGACGGAGTTATGATGTTTTGAAAAATCAAGATTTTGAAGGATTTCGCATACGGTCCCTTGAGCGATCTCTGGATGAGGTCATGAAGTAATGCAAAATCTTGATTTTTCAAAACGTCATAACTCGGTCAATTTTTGTGGTAGAGGAGTGATTTTTTTTTAGTTTTAAACGTTACAGTGTCAAGAATGTTTTACTAAGTATGATTGATAGGACTTGGGGGCTGTATAAAAATTAAAATTTCGTAACTCTTTCAAAATTTGATTTTTTTGAAAAACATTTCGTAGCTAAAATTCCTTTCCTAATTTCCTAAATAAATTATATGCTTATCTCTAACGGTTTAGAAATTAGCTATTGGTCCACCAGGGACCGCGCTAAGGATTTTAATTTGTTAGCCAGTAAATAAGCCAAATTTCAAAAGTCTTAGCCAAACTTCGAGTTTTAATCAAAGAATTTTAATTGTTTGTTTTTTTAATGTAATTAAGTGTATTTTTCTCCCAAGTGAAAATTTCTGACAATTTTCCATTCGCCAATACTTTAGCCAAATCAGAATTTTTTTCGCCGAATTTTCTATTTTATAGCATTTGGCGAGGTGGCGAACGCTTAGCGCGGCCCCTGGTCCACGATTGTAGTGGACACCCTGTATATTTTATTTAAAGTGTGAGATGCCACTGTTTATGATTGAGCTGAACTGAAGACATGAATATGCAAATTGTCTTGAAATAAATACAAGGTAACTGTATCGTTGTTGTTGAGTTAGCTACGAAGATGGTAGTTCTGTCATTTTGTGCTTTTTGCACATAAGTTTAATAAAAAAAGTATATTTGAACTATGTCTCCTGAACTCAACAGACCTAAGCTCACAAAGTGTTTCATCATCAGGGTAAATGTGCGCTATGCACACCGCTAGTGGACATTTAACTTCTACAGAGTTGGTAAAAGTTGACTTTTCATTGAACATTTTAATAGTGTTTTTTGCCAAATTGCAATTATAATATTTTAGAGCAGTCTTTTAGCATCCATTTTTGGTTGCCACGTTTCTTTTAATTGGACGAAGAGTGTGCAGTACAAAGCTTATTGAGCTTTTACAATGGTATTTTTCATACTGTGTTTTTTTACCCCCCCCCCCTTGCAAAAAAATCTGGTATGGGTCCCACACTACTTCCTTTTACGTGTAAATTTCTTTGTAGATGCCTTAGTGTTAAAATAGTGCTAGGAGTGAGCAAGATAGCAATTTGAACATTTACACCCTTAGTTTGCCACGAAACAATGAAAACAAATGTTTTACAATGATTCATTTTCTAAATATCGCCGATTTTAACATCATTCAGTGGATTTTTCACGAAATATCGCCAATAGCGCCAAATTGAACCCAAATTCAAAAAATATTTTTTTCGCCAACTTGGCAATATGTCGCCAAGTTGGCGTCAAACACTTGGTGACAAAAATCTTGGCAAAATATCGCCAAGTGGTAATTAACACTGATTTACCCCTAAAAAGGGGTAAAACACCCCCTTGGGAACATTCAAATGCAACCACAAGGGGAGGTGCACAACTAGTCCATCCTCAGAGCCTACATACCAAGCTAGAAGCTTCTACGGCATATAGTTTTTGAGTTATGCGACACACATACGCACGTACAGACGGCACGAGAGAACTCGTCGTAACTAACTCGGGGGTGGTCGAAAAGGATTTTTCGGCTGCTTATATGTTGGTAGGTACATATGCACGTGCTGAAAGGTCGAAAAAACCACTGAACATTCATTCGGGGGTGAGCAACATCAAAATTTAGACTCAAATTTGAGTGATTTTTTTTTCGCGATCACAATACTTCCTTTACTTCGTAAAAGGAAGTAAAAAGAACATGTTTTATCTAGTCAATGCCATAGCACTTTTTAAAATAAATTTTTCTTTTCCAAAAAGTAAAATGTCTCTCCTTTCCTCCCCCCAGGTCCCCCGGCTTCGGCCTGACCCTGGTCGCCGAGACGACGGGGGGCGTCTTCTACTGCGGGGAGTTCTGCTCCGAGTCCCGGGGGCCCGAGGGGGACCCCCTGGTCCCGGAGGAGGTGGCGGGGCGGGCCACCCACGAGCTGCTGGAGGAGGTCTACCGGGTGAGTCCTTCTCATTCGCGGTTTTGTTTCTGTACTAGCTTGTTGCCCGTGGTATAAAATTAAAAGTTCATTTGGTAATAAATTCATGGATGCAAGACCTTCCGTCTCGACAAAATCGGGTCGCGTGGGACGGAAAAAAATCGATCTCATTCCTTCAACAGTTACTTCCAAAGAAAACAAAACTGAAATGAATATAAAATCAAATTTCTTAAAAGTACATGTTAATCATTATTCCAATCCAAAACTATTTGTATCGAAGCCTTTCTTTCTCTTTCTGAATAAACGAACTGCAATGGCATAATTCCTTTGTCGGTGTTGATTCTCTTCGACCCCATCCATTCCCTTCCCTTAACTTCATCAAATATGACCTACAATTTCGTTTTTAGGATTTCATTTTCTGTGCTTCCTCCTCTAACGTTGTCAAAAATTGCCCCACCTTATCCTAATATCACTAAACATAGTCTAAAAATAGGTTTTTTGAGCTAAAGTCTCGACAAATCCCCCCCCCCCCTCTCCTCGATTACTATACTTAAAACTATGATCTTGCTGCTAAAAGTAAAATTAGCACCCCCCCCCCCCCCCCCCCCCCCCAGTGTAGACAATTTCATGAACAATTTTTTGTCATTTTTTTGGTTTATTTTCTTGTATATGTTAGGGGGGGGGGTCTCAAATATTTTCTGTCTTGGAAGCATGGCCTAATTTGCACCCATGTAAATTGATATCGCAAGAAGAATACTCAAGTTTAGTTATAGTTCAAATATAATTTCTCAAAAGTATCCCTAAATATTTTTAAAAAGCAAGCTCAAAGATATTGTGAAAGGATGATTGTGACTGGCCTGCGTAATTAAATGCAATTACTGCTGCAAATGACAGTCCGACAATAAATAATCACATTGCAAACATATATTCGGAGCACTTTTGTCTTGCAACGCCGCAATTTACACGGTCTGTTTTATAACTTACGGAGTTTTCATTCCTTAAAAACTCGGAAAATAAAAGCAGACGAATTTCTTCGACAGCTAAAATATTGCATTTAACTCATTTTATTGTTACAAAATCAAATACATTTTAAAAATTATTAAGGGAAAAAGAAAGAAACAAATGTAACCATGGTAACAACATGAAAAGTTAATTTCCGATGGTAAAATGGGTATTTCGTTTCTTCTTTATTTAAAAATTTTATTCTCGAGCTTAATCGCTTAAAATTATTTGGCTTGCTCGAAGCTAGCCTTGAATTCCGGGATTCTATAAACAATTATTACAGCTCTTCTATTAATTATTTAAAAAATGAAATCTCATTTTCCTGCAATTTATATATAAAGAGTTTGTAAAGGCTAAACTATGTTACATGTTGATGTATTATAAGTGCATCTAAAAGCGTATTATTTAGTTTTTTAAAACTAATTTAGAGATTATTTACTTTTATTTTCAAAACACAATAGTATTTGAATTTGATTCCATGTCTTCTAACATTCAAGATGCAGTCAATGCATGTTTGATGGCCAAAAAAAAAAATAAATAATAATAATACGAGGGTCGTTAAAAAAACTTTTTTGCAATATGTTGTTAAGTTCTTTGGGCTAAAAAACAATCACAAAACATTGAAATGAACTCTGAATTTTTAAATGTGAGTATGTGTAATGTGTGTTCTGTATGCGCAGGGCGGCTGTGTGGATTCGACGAATCAGGCGCTGGCCTGCCTCTTCATGGCCCTGGCGAGCACAGACGTGTCCAAGGCCCAGATGGGGCCCCTCTCCGACTACACGTGAGTCTCTTTCCTGTCTTTATAGCATGTGCGACGGGAGCTGGCGTCTCGAAGGGAAATTAAATTCCCACTTTCCCTCCCCTTTTCTGAAAACTGATTAGGTATTAGAAATAAAACTAAATGAATTTTACGCTATTTATCTCTTTTTTTAATGCTCAGAAGATCATAATAAACAATAATTATTCCAAAACATAAATTCAGTTCAATATCAATTTGAAATATAATATCAATTTAAAAAATTAATTTGTTTAATTAATCTGTTTCCAAATTTGCAGAATAAGAATTTTTGTAGGAGGTCACAGTGACCTCTCTTCAGGACTCCCTTGAGTCTATAAGAAGTAAATGAAAGTGCACAATGTTTTAATAGCGAACGATGTTGAAAAAGACTGGGTTTTTGATCAATGACCCAGGTCGGCTGGGCTTTTTCAAATCCTGAAGAATGCAAAACTACTTTGTCGCATTGCTCATTTTGCAGTCTCTTTCAACAGTCTTTCTCTCCCCCTGCAGCATCCAGTTCCTGCGCCACATCGAGGACTTCCTTCACTTGCGCATGAAGCTGGAGACGGATCACGGTGACCGGCTGAGGCGGGGCACTCACAAGGTCACGGTGACCTGTATCGGATCGGGGTTCACCAACGTGAGCAGGGTGGTCTCCTGATGTTGTCGTTTTTAATAAAGTTTTATTTTGTGTGACTGGCTTGCTGTCCACCGATTCTTTCAAAAATTAGAGCTAGGCCGTTTTTCGGTATCTTCACAAAAATCATATTTTAAATACGGTACTTTCACAAAAATACGGCAATAGAATCGGCCGCTTCACACACAAAAAAGAGACAAACAAAACTGGCACATTCATAAGAACAATATTTAAAAATCAATAGTTTGCCACCAAAGATACTCATAAAATAGAATGCTTAACTGATTTGTATGAGCATCCCATGAATAACAACTTTAGTAGAAACGAGTTTTCAGCCATTTTTTGCGCTGGTAAAATAACAAAATTTTAGTGCTATCTTTTAGCATCCGGTTTTGGTTTGAAATTTATTTGATAATGTCTTGAGCAGTATACAGTACAGAGCCTATTGAGCTAAAATACAACTATTTTGCCCACCACCCACTTTCAAAAAAAAAATAAATAAATAAATGACATCACGCTTTTTGAAAAATTTACGTTTGTTACAAAACTTGTCCATTAAAAAAATTATCAAACCAAAGTGCGTAGTTGGAGGGACCAAGACTTTCACAATAACAGAAAGTCGGTGTCACACTTTCACAAAAATAGATAGTTAAACAAAAATTCTGGATTGAGCCCCGTGGAATTTTTGCTCGTTTAAAACTCTTACTCTCTCGATAAAGCTCTAGATGAGTAGCTGACCATTTTATTAAAAGAATCAAGTTCTAGCTATGTGTCTTTTACCGATAATCTCGTTCTAAACGACACGCCTCTTATCCTGGTTGCAGCACTGCTCAATCTCGAAGAATTTTCTTTTTTGAAATGTGTTTGTTTTTGCGTTGATGATCTCTTACAATCCTTCCTTTAAAAGTGTTCGTGTGGGGTGAATTTTTTTAGCTAATAAATTGACTAAAGTTTACATTTGTAATACACTTAACAGTTTGTAAAATATTTTTATTTTGTTGTGTTATTATGTTTTTATATTGAAAAATTTATCCAGGGATATTTTGTGGGTTGGTTTTGTAAAATATCATAATCTCTGAATATGTTAGTAATATAACTAATACCGAACAGTTATATTTTTTTATTAAATGGTCACCATTTTTGCATTTGTAACCCTAGTCAGAATTGACAATTCTAGAGCTTTATTATTTAGGAGTCATTTTAATATTTATGTTTCTATCGAGAGGCACTCCGCAGACGAAAAATTCCTCTTTTACTTCATGCTATCATAACTTCCGTTTTATCTAAAAGAAAGCCACGATATAAATACAGCTGTTTTTCATTAATCCTTTTAAAAACAGAAAATGGATCCTTTTATTAATCTTTTGGATCCGGGTGGTTTATTGGAAATTTTTATTTCGACCCAGGTAGTACGACAGTTGAACCACAGATTTCTTTTCCATTGAAAAAAGAGAGTACAGTCGACGCTCGTTATAACGACCACACGTTATAAAGACCATCCTAATATAACGACCGGTGAAAAAACCCCCAACTGTATCCCAATATACTCTATGTTCTACTTCTTAAAGCGACCACTCGTTATAAAGACCGTTTTCTGTAGGACGGAGACGGTCGTTATATCGAGCGTCGACTGTATAAACTGTCGTACCAGACGTATTAAACCTTGAAAAAATCCCCGGCTCCAAAGGGTTCGAGTGAAAATTTCAACCTTGTCCTCTAAAGAAAAAAGACTTATGGTACAACATTTGTACAGCCTGGTTCCTAAAGGTTAATATGCCTTTACAGTCGACGCTCGTTATAACGACCACACGTTATAAAGACCGTGCCATTATAAAGACCAGTGGGAAAAGTCCCAACTTGATTCCCAAAATACAAAAATTCTATCTGTTATAACGACCACCCGTTATAAAGACCTATTTCTTTGGAACGGAGATGGTCTTTATATCGAGCGTCGACTGTATTAGTTTCACATGTGGGTTTGTTTGTTTGAATGTATGTATGTATGTATGTAACCAGAGGTGATTGTGAGTTCATGCAAAATTACCTGAAAGTTTTAAAGAGAAAATGTGTGTTTCATTAATTGTGTGTGTGTATTCAGGACTGTGTGTGTGTGGGGGGGGGGTTCACATTTCATATATTTGAAAAGTTTAAATAGTTTTTAGTCAAAATATTGTTCATGCATTTAATTGAGTTGTCAATAAGAAAGTTACTTTTTAGCTAGTGTTGCACAAATTATCTCCAAAAAATTATTTTAAGGAGAAAGTAATAGTCATACAGAATTACTGTTTGTAGTGTGAAAATATTTATGAAGCAATGAAAGTTGCATTTGTAACTGAAAATTTGGAACAGAATTTATTTAGATGCAGTACCTACAAATCTCCTAATCAATACAATATGATTCGAGTCAAAGATATCATATTTATTAATAGTGAAGTGGAATACTATTTGAAGATGTTATGCATGTGTTAAAAAATTTAAATAGTTGAAACAAAAATAAAATTCAGCCAGAGATTCAGCATTTAAATACTTTAAAAGAGTTTGAAATTTTGTTTAAAACTTTTATTTTAATGATTTAATCATAACAAAAAGATGTTATGTTTGCCTTTCAACAAGAAATAGCAAGCATCGAATATGAAAAAGATCCGATTCTCACAGCGTATGTAAAGAGATCTCAATTTTTAAAATGAAGACGCTTAAAGTATGAAAATGGCATATAAAAGAATTCAAATAAACTTACTTTAGATTTACAATTGAAAGCTCTATGATAAACATATTTTTACTATCCACAAAATTGAAGCAAAAATAAAATTGAATCAGAGCTTCAAACTTTAACTTTTTTGACATTTTGATTTTCATAAAGGACACAGAATTTTGCTCGAAATTTTTACATTCATGATTTTTTAATATAAATCAAAAGATATTTTATTTATTTGTCTTCTAAAGGCAAATAAGCATCAAAAATGAGAAAAATTCTATTCTCATATCGAATGCGAATTAATTGCATTTTTTATATGCCAATATATATCAAATAGATCCACCTCCCTTCCTCAGTAGCTATGGCTATTAAGCAAATCACTTTTTACTCAATAGCTGAAGTAGCAAAGAGGTTATTCAAAAATCTAAGCCCCTCTCTGATTTAAAATAATAGTGGATCTGTCCATAATAAAAGGTAAAGGAATGTTCTTTTTTTTTAGGTGACAAAGAAATAAGAATAAAAAATAATGGGTTTCAAATTAATAAACAAAATCAAATAGGGCGAAAAAAAAATCAAGATTTTCGAATGAAAACTTGCTTTGGAAAAAAAAGTCTCCAAAAAAGTAGCTCCAGTGAAAATAAGTTGCTTTTTAGCCTGTTTGTGCTCAAAAAAAGTCTCCAAAGTCGCCTAGAGCCAAAAAAAGCAGCAAAAAGTAGCATTTAAGTAGCCTGTGGCAACCCTGCTAAGTAAAAAAAATAGAATGGCATCTTAACTTTTTTATTCGATGAATAATATTTACAATTATCGAATTTTTTTACCCCCGAAAATTCGAAGGAAAAAAAAATACCGAAGATGGCAAGATAAAAGCACAATTAAAAGTATTTTATTTCTGGTATTTTTGAACAAGAAAATACCAGAATCAATAACGGAAATCCGGTAAAATACCGGAACACAATCACCCCTATATATAACTCTGAATAAAAAATAAATTCACACTACTTGCAAATATAAAAGTAATATTATTTTATACCATTATTAATACTGAAAGCTAAAGAGTCTTTCCATAGTGACTAACGTAACATTCAGAGCTGATTTTGTAACTGTTTTCTTGTAACTTAAAGGATAAAAAATATTTTTTGGTTATGCTTGTGGATTTACAATGTACGTGGTATCTATGTATCATTTCTGCTAAGAATTTAAAACAAAATTACTGACAGTAGATTTTTTTTAAACCAAAATAGCAGCGTGACTAACGTAACATTTTTGCAACCCTGAAAATGAATGCTCATGTTGTGAGGCAAACATTTCTCAAAGTTAAGCAAGTGTTAAAAATTGAATGATATATTTGAAAAATGTGTAAAGTTGGCTTTTAAAAACATAAAACACATTTATTAAATCTTAATTTTTTTAGTCTTAAGTGTCACTTATGGAATGTGATTAACGTAACCCATTGAATAATAAGCAGTAAACACACTACAAACTGTTTATTATGGCTAATCTCAGTGATAATTACAACACTTTTTCAATTTTTCTTAGCTTCTTATGTTGCATGATTTTTGTTTATTTATTTATTTTTTGATACTTTTTTCACTTGGGTATTTTTTTTTTCTTCGGCTAAGGTTGACATTTCTATGGAATGACACTAAACTATATTACATGTTGATGTATTGTAAGTGCATGTAAAGCTTATCGGATATTCAATAGTTTTGAAAATTAGAGGGAAATCGGTAAGAGCATCATGAAAATGTAGTTCAACCTTTAGTATTAATGATAGTATGAAGTATATTACTTTTATAATTGTAAAGAAAGTGAATTTTATCTTTTAAAAATTGCTCGGAACAACCGACTTCATAAAAGTTTGATTAACCCATTAATGCCTGACATTTTTTTTAAAGATCTTTTGCATACTGGTTACAAACAGTGTTTAATGGACAGGAAAAATAATTTTAAAAATATCATGTAAAAAATAATTTTTTGTATTAAAGGAAAGGTAAATCGTCTCTTAAAGTTACGATAACCCCAGTGGGTACATACTTGTTTTACTCAAATTTTTTTCTGCCTACGATATAATATTTAAAAACGTTTTATATGAAGAATTAAAATCAGCAATGAACATAAACTGGGAAGCTGAGAATCACTTTGAAAATTTAGCTTTTTTTCTTGAGATTGCGAACGATGTCATTTTTGATAAAGATCATATTAAAACTGGTGCAGAACACACTTCACAATGGTTATGTACGGCAATCTGTTAATAACGAATTGAAACAATACCAAGGTACTCATTGAACACTATTATTTGGCTGAAATGTTCATTTTTGGGAAAACCAGACCCATTTTTTGGACCGTCCCTAAAAAGGGACGCTAGGTTTTAATGGGTTAACTCGAAAAGCATATTTTTTAGTTTTTTAAAACTATGTTTTAAAATTATTCATTTACTGACAATGTCATATTGTCAACCTGCAAAATAAACAATGTGTAGCGTAATAAAAGAAAGGAAAGGATGTAAAATCCGATCAGAATACCGACAACAGTCCCTTAAAATGCCGATTTCAATTTATTTCCGTCACCAGGGGTGATTGTAAGTTCATGAAAAAATACCTGAAAGTTTTGAAAAGAAAATGTGTGTGTGTGTGGGGGGGGGGGTGCTTTTTTCAAAAACCAAGGCCCCTATTATTTAAGCACACCTAATTTTATAATTATACGTATTTCAAAAAAAAATTGCCTTTCATAAACAAACAAAACATTTCATACATTCGAATAGTTTCAAATAGTTTTTAGTTAAAAAAAATAGAATTTCATCTGAACATTTTTGTTCGATGAATATTATTAGTAATTATCGGAAAATCACCGAAAATTCAAAAAATAATAAAAATACTGAAGGTGGGAAGACAAAAGCATAATTAAAAATGTTTTATTTCCGGTATTTTCGAGCATGAAAATACCAGAATCAATCATGAAAATACCGGTAAAATACCGGGACACAATCACCCCTGCGTTACTTCTCGAATTGTGAACTTCCTGATTGGCGGGTAACTTGGTACAGAAACCTCTACAAAGTCAGATAAATAGATTTCAACATTTACTTCAAAATTGAAATTATTTGGGGAATGCAAGTCCATCATTTCAAGTTTTTCTAGGGGGAAGGAGGCAAAGAGTGCAATCACAATCTTACTAAATGAAAGGAATAAAGTAAAAAGTTAAGTAGTGTGGGGTCCATACCAGATTTTTTTTTGTTTTTTTTTCCCCCCAACACTGGTTTAAAATCCCATCAAAATAAGGACAATAGTCCCATAAAATACCTTTTAAAATTAATTGGTGTCACTTCTTGAAAAGTGATGCCATAAAAGAGTCTCAAATCAACATTCATAGATTTACTTCAACACAAAAAAAAAATTAAACAGACACAAAGTGTACAGTACAGTACAGTAGAGGACTAGAGGTTCTGCGGCTGGGCCAGGCGCCTGTGGGTGTGTTCGGTGAAGGGGGTCACGCCCCGGATCTTGGTCTGGATTGGCTCCACGTAGATGTCTGCGTACAGCTCGTCCACCGAGATCTCGTTCGCGGTCTTGGCCACGCCCACCGCCTCCTCCACCTCCTTCTTCACCTCCTGGTCGATTTTCTGGAAAGATCAGGCCGTGAAGTTTTGACGCCTTTTTTGTATGCTTTTATTAGTTTCGCATGTGGGTTTGTTTAACCCTTTAACTGTCAAGTTATTTTGATTTTTAACACTTTTCCGAGCACAAACCCGAGAAACAGTCGGGTTTGACAAAGAGATGAAGCCGAAATAAACGTCTCCCGATATATATTCGGGTATAACAATATGATGCACTCAAAAAAAAATTACCCCGAGTAATACTCGGGCGTGACATTTTCGAAAACCAGCTGTGCCGAGACTATCTCGGGCATGACAGTTAAAAGGTTAAGCAGGGGTGATTGTGAGTTCATGAAAAAATACCTGAAAGTTTTAAAGAGGGGGGGGGTGGTAAACCAAAGCCCCCATTATTTAAGCACACCTAATTTTATAATTAAAAAAGACACATTTCATATGTTCGAATAGTTTCAAATAGTTCTTAGTCAAAATATTATGCGTGCGTTTAATTAAATTGTAAATGAATAATAAAGATACTTATAAGAAGGCGTTGTACAAATTATCTCCAAAAATATTTTAAGTGAAAATCAAAGTCAAACAGAATTACTGTTTGTTGTGCGAAAATATTTATAAAGTAATGAAAGTTACATTTGTTACTGAAAATATGGAAAAGAATTTATCTAGATACTAGAATTATCTAGAAATGAGAAAAATTGGATTCTCATATCGGATGCAAATCGATTGCGTTTTTAAAAATGAAGGCATCAAAATCAAAAAAGATGATTCATTAAAGTAAAAAAAAATTAGAATGGCATTTTAACATTTCTATTCAATGAATATTATTAATAATTATTGGTATAATCACCAAAATCTCGAAAAATCAAAAAAGTACCGGAGGTAGGAAGATAAAAGCATAATTAAAAATATTTTATTTCCCGTATTTTTGAACATGAAAACACCAGAATAGAGAATGAAAATACCGGAGCACAATCACCCCTGTTTAAGGCCCCTGTATAGACCAGCCAACACATCAAGATTAAGTTTCACTACTTTGGATCCATCAAGTGTTTTAGTATTTGAGTGGCTGTCTTTTCTGGCCAGTAATCACGTTTTGGTAATTTTTCCGTGTGAGCAATTTTCAGCGGCACGTGGATTTGGCAAAGCTCAGCAATGTGCCAAAAGTTTTTTCTGGTAACCCTACTCCGCAACAATGAAAAAAAAAAGGAAATGAATTGGATCCAAAGTGGTGAAACTTAATCTTGATGCGTTAGCCTGTCTATATAGCGGCTCTAGGTTCGTTTGTTTGTTTGTATGTATGTAACTCTGAATAAAAGACAAAATTCACGTTCCTTACAAATATAAAAGTAATATATTTAATGCTATTATTAATACTGAAGGGCAAACTATAATAATAATAAGGAAATAAGTGCATAGTTAAATTAAATATTCTCCCAAAAATACAACATTAATAGCTTAAAAACGGAAGATAAAAAAATGAAGAAATAATTGAAAAGAAAATCAAACTTAACAACCCTTAGATAGCAAATTTCAAACAAATTCAAATTCTAAGAGGGATGCAAAAAGATTTGAAATCTCAAACACGGCATGCATTTTTGGGCGAAGCACATGTTCTGCTCACGTATGTATAAGTTTCAAAGCATAGTTTCAACAGGGATGAAAATCTTCCGCTTTTTGTATTTTTTCTTTCTTTCCGCGATCAAAAAATTAATGGTGCATCAAGTTTAGAAGAAAAAAAAAAAGTACATCCATTATTAAAATGAAGCTTAAAATAAGTTTATTTTAAATAGTAAAGGTTGAAATTATTTCCAACTTCCAAAATAATGGAAATGTTTTTAGGATGCAGCAGGATTGAAATCTCAATGATGACCTGCAATTATCGGCGAACTATGTATTCCATTTTGGCATGCTGCCAAAAACATAAGTTTCCATTGTAGGATGTAGAAATTTAGAAAGTACAGTTAAAATATTCAAGATCTTTGTCAAAAAATTGGGAAAATTATTTTGAACTTTAAAATTATCAAACTAACTAAAGACCATGCACAATTAATTAGAGAATTTATTTCTTGAGATGCACGTGTCTAATTCATAAAAAACTGCAATCCCCACCCCCTTTTTTTTTCTGTATTGTTGTAAATGTAACTTAAAAATAAATAGTGAATAAGTAATTAAGAGCTTTTAAATATATTTAATTTAAATTTTAGGGCACAAATGAAAAGAAATCCTGCATGTCTAATTTCCCAGAATATTGGGAGGGGGGGGGGATCTATCCAAATTTTAAGCCTTTGCAATTTTTCCTCTTTTTTAACTTGGAACTGTTTTTATCCCTGTTTCAAAAACACAAAAAATAAATAAATACAAAGAGAGTCCACAAGTTGTATTATTTTAGCTTTGCGCATCTGTCCACCCATACCCCTCAGTTTTTGAATTCCTCCATCGTAGCTCCATCTGCTAATCGGGGGGGGGGGGGGGGGGGTATCGCCATTGGCCGAAAAATAAAATGAATTATGTAATCTCTGACGTTTGAGAATGCAGTTGATACGCTCAAGTCGTTCTGCTATTTTTCCCCTGAATTTAACAAAATTCGAAAAAAAAAGTCGCAAATTATTGCAAAAAGTAGCCAAATTTTACAAAATAGTCGTTTTTGACCGTTTTTTGATCAAAAAAGTCGCCTTCAGTCAAAAATAGTCGCAATAGTCACCTTTTTAGTCGCCAGTGGCAACCCTACCATTATCAGGAACCAATGTCTCCTGTAGCGAAGTAAATGTGCCAGGCATTTAAACAGGGATGAAAATCTTCAGCGATTTTCCGCTTCTTATATTTTTTCTTTCCCTCCGCGATCTGAAACTTAATGTTGCATCAAGTTTGGAAAAAAAAAATACTCATCATTAAAATAAAGTTTTAAATAAGTTGATTCAAAGTAGTAGAGGTTGAAATTACTTCCAACTTCCCAAATGACGGAAATATTTTTCCGATGCAGCAGGATTGAAACCCCAAGAATAATATGCAATTATCGGCGAACCATGCTTTCTACTTTGACATGCTGCCAAAAACATAAGTTTCCATTGTAGGGAGTAGAAATTAAGAAAATTCAGTTAAAATACGAGAGATCTTTGTCAAAAAATCGTTAAAATCATTTTGATCTTAATGATTTGTCAAAATAACTCAAGCCCATACAATATTAGTTAGAGAATTCATTTCTTGAAGAACACATATCTAATTCATCTGAAATTGATCCCCCCTCCTTTTTTTTCCTTGTTTTCTACAATGTTGTGGATGACTTAAAAAGAAATAGGGAATGTGCAAATAAGAGGTTTTAAGAATAGTGAAAAATGCCTTCAATCTGCTGATTTTACTCAAGATTTCAGTTCAAAAATTAAGAGGAAATCTCGCGTGAATGTAATTAATTCATCATAATGTTAAAAGAAAATCTATCCGCGAATACTGAGGAAGCGCAATTTTTCCTCTTTTTTGATTTTGTGCTGTTTTCATCCCTGCATTTATTATTTAGGAGGCGTTGTGGAAAAAGGGCTGCTCACTAGGGATGCACCGATTAATCGGCCACTTTGCCGATTATTATTAATCGGCAAAATTGGGCCGATTAATCGGCGGCAAAAATATTTTTCAAATATTATTCTTTTAAGCATACTTTCACGAAGAAACTACGACGAATAATTTTATTAACAGTAATAATGATCCTCACAGTTAACCTAAAGTTTTATTTTAATTAATTCTCCTAATTTAAATTAAGATACATAGACAATTTTGCAACATTTTTCATGTGGCGTTTGTTTTCTCCTTAGCACAGTGCTTTTAGATAACTTCTAATTAAAAAAAAATAAAAATATTGAATTAAATTGCTACTAATTATTAAAAAATATGAATTAAAAGTACTCCTAAATTGGAGTGCTCACCATAGACTCCCCTTCCCCCTTTTCTTTGAATATTTATGTCCAATTAACATAACTAACTATGTGTTAATAATATTATTGACAATAATATGAAAATTGATTCTAAGAAATTTGATAAAATATTGAAATTATTTTGTGAAAACTAGGAAAATGAAAAAAAAAATCTTCTCTCAGAAATAAATTACTTACTACTTCTAAACTTGGAATTGGATTAGAGAGAAAAAACTGATGGTAAAATTGTTAGTAGAAATAGAAAAACAATCATCCTTATCATTAATCGGCTCAGCCGATTAATCGGTAATCGGCCAATTTACTTATCGGTGCATCCCTACTGCTCACCTTGAGGTCCTCTGCAGCCACCAGCCCAGCCCCGATGATCTTCTCCCGGAAGGAGGTGATTGGGTCCCGGGTCTGCCTCACCTCCTGAACCTCCTCCCTAGTGCGGTAGCTGGGGGAGAGAAAAAAAATTAACGATTAATGCCCCGTATGGCATTGAAATCTATATCATGTCCATACATCACAATGAAAGCAGTGATCGGAAGTAGCGCGCTACAAGTAGCGAAGCTACTGTAGTAGCTACATTTTTAAGTAGTTTGTAGTGTAGCGCACTACTTTTTTAAAAAAAGTAGAGTAGTGAGTAGCGCGATACAAAAAAATTGGTAGTTTGTAGCGATTTTTGGAAACTACTTTTAAATTAAAAAAATAAATAAATAAATGAGAAAATGTTTTTTTAAAAAAAAGGAGAACGAAGGAAAAAAACAAGGTTTAACCGAATCCGACTGGTGCAAATCTTGCACGAGTACAGCAGCGCATGCAATGAGATATAAGAACTATAAAAATATGAGCTGATCTTAGATACATCCTTCTGACGAAATACATTCTATCTGTTGGATGTCTTTTTTTTAAGCATCATAATTTTTATATTCCTTCAAATAATTTCCATGTTCCTAAATATTCCCTGACAAGCAATTAAAAAAAAAATGAACGTTAAATTCCTTCAATCTTTCAACGTTTGAATCCTTTCTTGTGGAGAATATTGGTAAAAATTGTAAAAAAAAATCTAAAAAGGACAAATTTTAGCAAAAAAAGGGGGGGGGGTGAAACAAAGGGAAAGAAATAAATAAATTCAAGCCTAATTCCTAGTTCTATTCCATATTCAAATGATTTAATTTATTAATGTAAATCACTTTTCGATTTTTTTAGTCAATCCTCAAACGGTGTATGCTTTTTATTTATCTATTTTTTAAAAAGTAGCGAAGTAGCGACTACAATTTAAAAGTAGTTTGTAGTCGCTACATTAAAAAAAAAATAGTTGTAGTTGTAGTTAACTACATTTATAACAAAGTAGTTGTAGTTCGCTACAAAATAAATGTAGTTTTTCCAACCACTGAATGAAAGGTACATCCATGGATGCGAGAAGTTTCGTCTTGACGAGAATGAGGGGACAGCGCTTGGGACGGAAAGAAAATTTAATGACTTTCTTCAGTGGCGTACCTATGCCCCCCATAGGTAAACCACTGAGGGGGTGTTTTGGGGAGAACCCCCCCCCCCGAAATGTTGGTCCAAAAATGCAAAATCAGATGAAAAAATATAAAACTCCTAGGGGCCACTGAGGGGGTGTTTTGGGGAGAACCCCCCCCCCCCTCAAAACGTTGGTCCAAAAATGCAAAAATAAGATGAAAAAATATAAAACTCCTAGAATGAAAAAGTACGATTCTCCAGCGAATATCATTGTGTTACAGACTTCATTGCCATCCCCCTCCCCTTCCCAGAACCATTAAGGATTGTCTTTTTTAGGAAATAAATGTCAAATATTTCCGGAGGTAGGCCTCTAAACCTCCCATTATGATCGAAATTCGTCTGAAATTGCGTTTTTGGAACTGAAATTTCGAAAAAATCGCTGGGAAGAATTTCTGTATCCTATCATTTTCTTTCACATTATTAAAAATGGCTGGCAATCGTGTTTTACTGACTGAGGAAGAGATCGAACATCACCAAGATAGACTAGAATGGAGTTTTTAGAGGTACAATTTATGAAAATATCCGGGGTCGAACCCCCGGACCCCCCTTCCATTTTTCTACAGTAATATTTCTTTACTCTTTAAAAAGCTGTCTGGTTTTTCGAACTTCGGAAGTACACATTTTCAAGTGCGTGTTATATATATATATACACACATACATACATGCAACGTGTGGGTAAAAAGGGGTTGCCCCCCCCCCGCCCATTTTTTAAAGCTCGTGACGGCTTAGAATATAACCCCCCCTGAAACCAACGAGTAGTTACGCCACTGGTTTACTTAGTAAGAAATTTGCTTCTCAATGTAAAAAAAAAAGCATAAGTAAATAAATTAATAAATAAATTTTAATTGCAATAAAATTCCGAGAACCTCCATCTTTCCTCTTTCTCATATGTTTTGCGATAGCCTGAATTGCAATCGCGTCTTTAGGACTTATTCTTTTCAAAAACTGCGGGAGGAACCCCCAGACCCATCGACCATCTCCCCTTTATATGATTGCCATTCATTCAATTTTACGTTTTCGAAGCCACGATTTAAAAGACGCGAGAAGGAGAGCCCCCCCCCCCCCCTGCTACACACAAAACAAAATGTTTAAAAGGCTACACTTAAACAGAGGTTCACATTGTTACAAAAACATGGATGCAAGACCTTCCGTATCAGGACAGATTTCCGTTTTGACAAAATCGACAAGACGGACCATGGGACGGAAAAAAAATCGATCTCATTCCTTCAATATTTACTTCCAAAGAAAACAAAACTGAAGGGAATATAAAGTCAGATTTCTTAAAAGTACATTTTAATCATTATTCCAATCCAAAACTATTTGTATCGAAAGCCTTTCTTTCTCTTTCTGAATAAACGAACTGCAATGGCATAATTCCTTTGTCGGTGTTGATTCTCTTCGACCCCATCCATTCCCTTCCCTTAACTTCATCAAATATGACCTATAATTTCGTTTTTATGACTTCATTTTCTGTGCCTCCTCGAACGTCGTCAAAAATTGCCCCACCTTATCCTAATATTACTAAACATAGTCTAAAAATAGGTTTTTTTGAACAGAAGTCTCGACAAATCTCCCCCCCCCCTCTCTATTACTGTACTCAAAACTATGATCTTGCTGCTAAAAGCAAAATTAAGCCCCCCCCCCCCCCCAGTTTAGACAATTTAATGAACAATATATGCATTTTTTTGGTTTATTTTCTTGGGTATGCGTGGAGGGGGGGGGTCTCAAATATTTTCCGTCTTGGAAGCATGGCCTAACTTGCACCCGTGCAAAAAGCAAAAGCTCAAAAAATTCAAATTGAGCACAAATATTCACAAATTGACAAAGTTAAAATTCACAATATAAAAAACCATATATCCTCAAGTACGCATAGGGTGGTGGGGGGGCTGAAAATATTTTCCATCTTGAACTTATCACTAAACTTGCACCCATGGGTACATCATCAGATGCTATGAAATTTATTAGTGCATGCTCTTTTTTGTAATTTTTTTAGTACCGAGAACATTGGCCCGACATAAGTCGACGAGCCCAGGGCTACACGTGTCACAAACTCAGAGAATTGAAAAATTTCGACATTCATGTCGAGGATTTCAAGAGAGACAGGTCTTATTAATACACACACACACACAACTTCAAAACTAAATTTTTATAAAACTTCCAACAGATTTTTAGATTGGCCATAGGGAGGCAAGAGATCTTAAACTCATCTTTTGAAAGTTAAAATTAGGGATGGACTGAACTATCAGCAGTCACTGGCAACTTTACCAATTATCTGCAATCGACTCATTTTTAGCAATTCATTGGCTGCTTTCTTTTTTAGTTCAAATCAGTTTTGCAATAAACAGATAACGACTCTGAATGTATTTATTACAACTTACTAATTAATAACAGCTTACTAATAGTTTGAACTCGAGCAGTAACATTTGATTCGGAATTCACAAATGATTGTGGTAGGGGTGTGAATGCATTTTTTATTTACCAGAAAAAAGTATTCAAAATACATTAAAGATGTTCGAGAAAAAGGACCCAGAATTCAAAGCAACAGACTTTGAGGGACTCGACACTGAAAGAACGGACGAGTCTGTATCGACAGCCAGTCTGGTACCTGGTGAAAACCGGTACAAATGGAAATTGGAACAGTCACATACCTTACAAGTTTTATAAAGTTCATTACTGATTATTGAAAAGCAAGAATAATTACATTGTACATGGCATTGTATGATAAAAGCATGTAAAATGAGATAATATTAACCAATGCTTTTTTTTTCTGATGCTAAGCAAAATAAAACGAAATCTGAAAAGGAAAAAAGTAGTGAAAAATGTCACACACATTGCAGTTTAATCGTCCCTATGCTGTTCAAAAGTTAAAGTGATTGATAAAAAATCAAAATGTGTCACCTGGTAAGGTGAGTGTCACTTCTGGGCAATTCCACCATTAAGGACGTAACAATCGAAACTTTAAATACAGTAGAGAACCAATTATCCGGGATGTTTGGGACCACAGCTATCCCGGATAACTGAATTTCCCGGTTTTCTGGATCGCTACGAAACGATATTTGCCAATTGTTTATAAAACCCAAGTTACTATTACAAGTAAATGCATCCTGAAGAGAAAACGATCTAGAAGTGCTTATAGATATTACAATATTAAAAATTTCTGAGCCATATGCCACTTATATGATATTTATGAAGAAACCGTTCATATTCATTTAGGTATTTTAAAAGAAAAAAAAAGCTCTTCATTTTTTAGAAATTGCCGAAAATGCGTATTTTTAAAAGTGGCGGAAAAATCGACAAAATGTTGCCGGTTTTCTGGTTTCCCGGTATTTTGGTTCCCGGATAAAAGGTTCTGTACTGTACCCATTACTACAATTTGGTTCAATAAAAATCTACAATTTTTTTTTCTCTTGTATAATTTACTGCAATTTACACTATCTTAAATTTTGGTGTGGGCCGCATTTCGAAAAGATACGGAAAGCAGGGACGGTACCTGGTTCCCGGGTCGCTCATGCTGTGTCCGTGGTACCGGTACGTGGCCACCTCCATGACCAGCGGTCCCTTCCCCTGGCGGCACAGGTCAGCAGCAAACCTGGTGGCCTCTCTCACTGCCAGCACATCCATTCCATCCACCTAAGAGGGAAAGAACAAGCAATCTTGGCCCAAGATACTGGAAAAAACATCAAGAAGTACTTTACAAGGATTTTTTACGGACCAATTGAAAAATCAAGAATTTTCCAAGTATTTCTCAAGGAACAGTCAAAAAATCAAGGATTTCTCAAGGACCGGTCGAAAAATCAAGGATTTCTTAAGGACCAGTCAAGAAATGAAGGATTTCTCAAGCACCAGTAAAAAAATCAAATATTTTACACATTTTTCAAGGTCCAGCCAAAATAGCAATTGGACTCATTGAAAAATCAAGTACTTTTCTGGGGCTCCGAGTTAGCAAAATAAAGTTCAAGGACTGTGAAAACCCTGTTCTATTTTGACCCATAGTCCAATAAAAAAATGCCAGGGACAGGTGAGTTTTCCTTTTTTTTCAAAACTGTACTCGTCATTCACTTAAGTTACAGCATATAGACAGGGCAACATGGGGTTAAACGCATCCAGATTGTAGTCATGTAGTCTCTCCTGGTGTAGTAGTCCGTGCATGTGGAAGACCCCTACACTAGTCCCCATCTCGAATCTGTTGTTCTAGCAGAAGATCACTGGGATGCTCCAGAGCTTGGCGATGTTGAAATCCGCGAACACTTGGCTCTGATTGGCTGCTCCGTCTCCATAGGGTGCCAGGCATGCCCCGTCCATTTGTTACTTATTTTCAGGAACCAGTCCGAAAAACCAAATTTTTTCCCAGGATTTTTTAAAAGACCCATTGAAAAATCAAGAATTTCTCAAGGACAAGTCAAAAAATCAAATTACTAGTAAGATTTTCAAGGACTCACTGAACAATTATGTACTTTTCCGAGGTTCCTAGTTGGTAAAGTAAAGTTCAAGGATTTCTCAAGGACAAGTCAAAAAATCAAGGATTTCTCCAAGACCTGTTAAAAAAATTAAATACTTTTGATATTTTTCAAGGACCAGCCGAAAAATCAAATGCTTTTTCGAGTTTTCAAAGACACATTGAAAAATTATGTACTTTTCTGGGGCTCCGAGTTAGTAAAAAAAGTTCAAGGACTGTGGGAACCCTGCAGTCTTTTTGATCCATAGTCCAATAAAAATCGTACTCACCCAGATCCCTGGTACATAGTCCCCCCTGGTGTAGTAGTCCGTGGACGCGGAAGACCTCTCCACACTGGTCCCCATCCCGAATCCGTTATTCTCGCAGACGAAGATGACGGGGATGCTCCAGAGCTTGGCGATGTTGAATGCCTCGAACACTTGGCCCTGATTGGCCGCCCCGTCTCCATAGAGCGCCAGGCACACCCCGTCCGTGCCCTGGTATCTGTGGGCGAAGCCGATGCCCGCGCCCAGAGGGATCTAAGGGGATAGAGTGTTTTGAAAATGTGTATTCGTTTGATAAATGGTATTATATTGAGTCATATGTTTCAGTATAAAAGTGACCTGGACCAACAGTGTCCAGTTCAGAAAAACTGCCAAGACAACATTTTTTTTATGATATTAACTGCACCATTTTTTTTATTATTTAGTCATTCACATATATTTTTTTATTTTTCAATTTATTTGTTATTTATATTTTTGATTTATTTATTCCTTCATTTATTTATTTTTTTAATTATTTTATTAATTTTAGGTTTTTTTTTCATTTTTTTCTTTCCTCTTTTTTATTATTATTAATTTTATTTTGTCAAATTTTTTAAAAATATTTATTTATATATATAGTATATATATATATATTTTAATATTTTATTTATTTATTTATTTATTACCTGCATGTAAATATTTTACTTATATTTATATTTTTATTTGTTAGCCAATTTTTTTTTCTGTATTTACCAACATTTAATGTTTACACATATGGGTTGATTTGTTAAATTTAACTTTGTTGAATATGTACAAAGGGATGGCGTATTTAGAAGAAAAAAAAGTATAAAAGTGATGTAACTGACCTTTTCTAATGATAATCATAATATGACAAATAGAAGCTGAACACTTGCATTTTGTTTTTTACAAGGATAAGGACTTTACATACCTGCCAACATATCTACTTAGAAAATCTTGCAATTTTCCAAAATTCATTTCCGTAGATACTGAAACTTGCGACGGCAGTACAGTACGTACATATTCACTCACATATAATTCTGGCTCTAATCATAACATATTAGCCTAATTTCATTATTTTTTAAGGATCCCTTTCGGCTAATTTATTTAGTTTTCCGAGATAGTAGGTTATGGAAAAGGCACTTAATAAGTGAGAGAAAAATAACTTTAAAATATGTTTTTAAAAAACTAAAAAATACGCTTTTAAAAGTCAATAAAATATTTCATGATACTCTGATTTTTAAAACTGTTGAATATCTGCTAAGTTTTCATGCGCGTATGATACATCAAAATGTAACATAGTTTAGCCTTTACTATTAATAATAACATAAAATCTATTCCTTTTACCTTTGCAAAGAACATGAATTTTATCTTTTATTCAGAGCTACATACATACAGACAAACAAACAAACCCACATGCGAAACTAATAAAATCGTATTAAAAAAAGAAGCAACGCTAAGTGAGCAATGGAAAAAAGAAGAGGTGGAAATCTCACCTGTGCCCCTACGATTCCGTTCCCTCCGTAGAAGTTGTGGTTGTACATGTGCATGGAGCCCCCTTTGCCCCTGGCGCAACCTGGCTCCCTACCTGGAATGGAACGGGTGCTGATTAGCATTTTTGCACCCAACAAGAGGTTACCATTGCACAAAAACAAAAATGAAGAAAAACACATAAAGTCTTTCGTGGAATACCACAAATGTCAGGTGATCCAAAATCTGAGAAAATTTTTCCCTCACAATTTGTATTTCTCTGAAATTTGGCTGATTAGCATGCGCTGATTGCCCCCCCCCCCCAGTCAATTTGGAATGACTTCAAATAGTGACAGAAATAAAAAAACATCAGAAAAATTCAGAACCATTTTTTCTGATAAGAGAAAACACAGCATTCATTAAACAGAAGCCCTACTACAGAAAGCTCTACTCATTATATTTTGATTCTTTTAATCTGAGCATGTTGATTCAAAATGCGAGCAATTTCAAAATGCATTGTCAGTACAAAGCGAGATCTTTTGGGTAGTTATAGATAAGAGATTTTAAATTATCTTCGCATAATTTAAACGAAAGTGATTGGCTGGAAATACAAAAGTACCGGACTAAACTTTTTCTGTTCCGTTCAGCAGAAAACTAAAATTTAAGTTTACACCGCATACAAAAAATTTAAGTGACGAACAATAACTAGCAAAATAGTCTAGTTATTTCACAAACATAAAGAATAAACACTACGGAAAGGAAACGATGTGTAGGTTTTTTAAAAAAAGAATAAGGATCTTAGTCCCCAGCAGCTGAAAACTAAACTTTAAGTTTTTCAGGAATAATACACAGGAGAGAAAACTTACGAATAAAATAAGAAGGAATTGTAGATTCTTCCGAGATGGCTTTATATACTGATGAATTTTTTTAGTTGTCTAGTTTTTTCTTTTTCTTCTTTTAACTAAAGGAGAATATTATGTAAACGGAGGTTATGGCAAGAGCTAAATTAGGAACTAAATTTTACTAGGGTTCGGTTATAAAAGATATATATATATATATTTGCTGAAGTATCATTGTATAATTTAAGCCATAGACAAAAGATTAATAACCACTTAATAAATGACTTAAAAACATCCGTCTTTTTCATAATTGGAGCTAACTATAAAGCAGAGTTCGGTATTCTAAATAAGTAGTACAAGTCATTTTGGCAAATTAAGAAAGGATCAAACGGTTACACTCTCTAATAGTGTGAAACCAGGGCGGGGAGGATGCGATCTTAGGTGAAAATGTGCTTTAGGACCCTGCTTGGCGCATTTTCAAAACCTCACCAACTGGCACGATTTTGTGTGTTGCCTCGCGAAGTTGGAAGAAACTACGCAAAATAGCCAGGGTCATCACGCTTGGCGCGCCTGTCTTCCATTTGGCGAGAAAGGGACCCAAAGCACAGATTAACCCTATCTTACTTATTATCTAAACGCTATTCAAAAAGTATCATTACTGTCAAAATGTGAAGAAGTTATTGTCAATATTAAATTCTAAAGAAACGAGTGATCGAATGTTTTGGGGGGAAATGCCAAGTTTGATTTTTAAAAAAAATCGCTCGATAATCCAGCCTCACAAATTTTGAAAAACTGCCAAAATTTGACAAAACCACTTGTGTTCAGATAAATTCAAGACTTGTTGTAGAAAACACTGTAAGTGCCAGGATGGTCAATTTTTATTTTCTTATGCCAAAACATTGTATGTTCCAATGGGAATCCTACTGAAAAAACTGAATGTGCCAATCTTTGTTCTGAAGTTTACAAAATAAGTCCAAACATGGCACCACCAGTATGTGCCAGCTTAGCAAGTTTTAGTTTTTTTGGCTTTTCTGATAATTTTAACTTTTGGCACTTACAGTGTTTTCTACAATAAGTCTTCAATTGCTAAAAACCTAAAATTTATTTGTAGAATCACAAAAGAATAAAGAAAAATGATTATAAAAATAAAATCGTGGAAATGACCGGATTTTCGTAAACATTACAAAAAATATAACAAAAATTAACACAGGATTGCCACTCAATTCCGGGGGAAAAATTCCCTGTGTTTTCCCTGCATGAATATGCAGTATTACGAACGAGCTAACACTGATATTCTATATGAACATTAATATCCTGGCACAGAAAAAACATAGGGAGGCAAAGCAGAATTCATCAAAACTGAAATCAATAGAACGGATCGATGACTAATCTCATACTCTCTAATTAAATTAGCATAAGCTTAAAAATGCATTTCAAACTAAGTAATAAATATTTTTTGCTTCTATAATACACAATTAAATATTTACTTGGAAATAAATAAACTTAGCAAAAAAAAAAAAAATGTGAAGTAAAATTACTATTTATATTATTTATTATTATTATTTTATTCATTTGCGCATAAATTTATTCATTGGTAGTTAACATATTTTAGAACTCATTTTGGCAACTTGAACTTTTGAAAAAAGTAAAAGTCCCTGCATTTTCCAAATTTTTGAAGAAACTTTCGAAATTCCCTGGATTTTATCCTGGTAATAGTACTAGGTAATAGTCTCACCTGTTAAACAGGTGAGACTATTACCTAGATGCTCAAGAAGAGACTTGTCAAAAAAAAAAAGCTTGTCCCCCAGGAACTCAGTTTTAAATCCACCTACCCTTCGAGGTTATCAAAAGTCTTAATTTTTAGATTTTTAATTCTTTTGTTATTTTTTTATATACATGAGATTTTTATTTTTTGAAAACCCTGTTTTTTTTTTCATAGCCACTTGCACATAAAATGGACCGTAACTCAGCATCAAACATAGAAAGATTTGGTAAATTGCATTTTAAAGTACATTAGTTGCTGTTTAATCTGATACATGAATAATTTTATCAAAAAAAAATTCTTAAATTGAAATTTAAAATTTAAATTTCTCTGAAAACATAGAATGAATTTTTTTCAAAAAATCTCAAATTTTTGTGCATTTTAACTTTGTTTGTGAAAAAGTTGGGATCTCAATGGGATCATATTCTTATTAATTTAATAAAACTTGACAGGAAAAAAATTATATTTTTCTGTTCTTTTGCTGGTGATGGTCTAGTAAGCAGATAGTAAACCTGACTATGCTCGAAATGAGCTGGCATAAACTTTTCATTGGTGGATATAAACCATTGGTGGACCTATAAAGAAGAGGTACTTACAACAACGGAAAGGTAAAATAATTTAGTGGATGTAGTACACTGTACTCTTGGGTAAGAAATGTTAAGAAAAAACAAAATTCAAATTCATGCTTTCTCGAACAAATCAGTTAAATGTGTTTGTTCCTTGCTACGAGATTCCTTGCCCTACAAGAATAAAATTAGCTCAGAATTTTTTTCTGAGGAGACCCTCTCCCCAGTATCCGCTAACGAATCATCGAGAATTTACTGTCGTTCATTTTGTCTACAAGGTCATTCATTTATCAAATCACATACGTATTTCTTAATTTATTTACATTCCTTCACTTATTAATTCAAGTGATATTCATTCATTCAGTATTTTAATAAATTATTTTACCTTTGTGTTATTGTAAGTACCTCTTCTTTATAAATTAAAAAGGAGAATCAGAGGGAACATGATTCAGTTGTTTAAATTTATTAAAATGAATGATGCTACGGGGATATATTTTTGCACGGAAACCAGGACGAGGGGACATTGCTATAAGCTGTTCAAATCTCAGGTTAATCTGTAAATTCGGAAAAGGGACTATTTTAGCAGTGCAGCGGGAACTCGGAACAGTTTACCGGAAGAGGCGGTAAGGAGCAAGGGAGTGGATGTCTTTAAGAGGGCCACTGATCTTCATTGGGGTCTTTAATTTGACTAGGACCAGCCAAGCTGGGCCCAGAGCCTGAAGCTGGGACTTGGTAGCCCGATCGGCAAGGCGTCGGACTCATGACCGGAGGGACCCGGGTTCCATGCCAGCCGATCAAAGATCCACCATCTCGATTGATGGTGGCTGGGGGGGACATTAAAAATGTCGCGGTCACAAAGTCCTCCGAGTGAAACGATACCTCTGGGGGTGCTGGGCCAAGGGCTCGCTCGACCCTCGGTTCTGGTTCAAAAAGAACAGAGCGCTCTTCAGGGCCCCATCCCGGTCAAACCACGCTTTGTGGTAGGTACGGGGGACCCTGGAGTGTGTGAAGAGCCTGCTGCTGGTCGTCACATTTGTATTTGTAAATTCATTTGTTTCTTTTTCATTATTGATTCTTTTTGTCTATTTACGCATTCATGGAGCCAAAAATATTTTTACTCGTCGAGCAGAAAATGTTGCATTACAAAAATGTTTTATCTTTCACCCGCTTCATTGACATTATGGTACCCCTTGGTTACCGGTGAGTTCTGCCAGGACTCCCTTGATGCTGATTCCTCTCAGGTAGGTCCACCCGTGGGCCCGGTACGAAGTGATCACAGCATCAGACTTTCGAATGGCAGCTTCCATGCCTACTGCACACGCCTCCTGCAACGGAAGAACGAACCAGTTACATCAATAAGAATTTAAATTTAGACACATAGCACGACTTTCTAGGTCTCAACTCAATCATGCCCAGGTCGAAAAAACACACTATGCAGGTAAAGTGAGTTATTTTCAAAGTTTCTTGCATATTGAAAGCATTTATTTCAGAATCAAACTACATATTACAAATAGGTTGATCCATTCTAAGCTTGGAAATGGGTATTGATCCATTCAGTTATAGTATTTTGTTTGTTAGAATATTTAGTCGTGGTCAGTCCCTGTTCCAGAAATGGCCAACTTCCTTTCCTGACAGTTTATTAGAAATAAAACTGCACAAGAATTTCACTTATTTAATTTTTTTTATACTTTGAAGATCAAAATAAGCAATATTGATTTCAATCTACAAATAGAATACAATATCAATTTTAAATAAGTTCAATATAACAACGGCTTTTACAAATTTACGGAATAAGAATTCTTTAGGGGGTCACGGGGACCTCTCTTTGGGGCTCCCCTGATTCTGTGGAAAGTAAATTGAGCAAGCAGTAGTTTGAATGATTTTTGAAAAAGCCCGGGTTTTTCATCAAAGACCCAGGCGAGCCAGGCTTTTTCAAAAAACACCAGGTTTTTACTTCCTTTTACGTAGTAAAGGAAGTATTGTGATCGCGAAAAAAAAATCACTCAAATTTGAGTCTAAATTTTGATTTTGCTCACCCCCGAATGAATGTTCAGTAGTTTTTCGACTTGTCAGCACGTGCATATGTACCTACCAACATATATGCAGCCGAAAAATCCTTTTCAACCACCCCCGAGTTAATTACGACGAGTTTTCTCGTGACGTCTGTATGTACGTGTGTGCGTATGTATGTATGTGGGTCGCATAACTCAAAAACTATATGCCGTAGTAGCTTCTAGCTTGGTATGTAGGCTCTGAGGATGGTCTAGTTGTGCACCTCCCCTTGTGGTTGCATTTGAATGTTCCCAAAGGGGTGTTTTACCCCTTTTTTTGGGGTAAATCAGTGTTAATTTCAATGCAGACTCAAGTGATATGAATTGGCGCTACCACTTGGCGATATGTCGCCAAACTTTTGGTCGCCAAGTGTTTGACGCCAACTTGGCGACATATCGCCAAGTTGGCGACAAATTTGGCGAAAAAATTATTTTTTGAATTTGGGTTCAACTTGGCACTACTGGCGATATTTTGCGAAAAATTCACTGAATGATATTAAAATCAGCAATATTTAGAAAATTAACCATTGTAAAATATTTTTTGCATTGTTTCGTGGCAGATGAGGGGAGTAAATATTTGAATTGTTACCTTGCTCACTCCAAGCACTTTTTTTAAGGCAACTACTAAGAAATTTACACGTAAAAGGAAGTAGTGTGGGGTCCATACCAGATTTTTTTCAAACCCTAGTCGGAACCAGCTACATAAATAAGAATTTTAATTCAGGCGTGTAGCACAACTTTCTAGATGTTAACACAACGGGGTTCGAAAATATCACGACAAATCCCGAGAGATCAAAAATAACCCACATTCTCACGTGTGTATGCGATATTTTCCATCGGCACAAACCGAAGGCTTTCAAAGGCATCCTCAAATCACGGTTGCTTATTTTTTTACATCACTATTATAAAACATACAGTCCTCGGATGAATGTTTGATATTTAACGAGGCAGTGTCAATCTGTATTAAAATGGTTACGTTGCTATTCATTTTACGAGTAAAAAATGAAAAAGGAATATTATACCCCCATTTATATTATATTTTATAAATGATTCTTTAATATATAAATACCGAGTGCTCGTCCGTGGGCCAGGGGAGAGCCAAAAATCAAAAATTGCCGATGGCTCGGAGAGAGGCGAACGACGAATCTGTCGAAGGAACAGAAGCGAGTTCGAACATGGTTGTGAGAAATTTGGCAGAATGCTGCATTATTTGGCGATATTTCACTCGTGCTCGGCCGACGGACGAGTACAGAATATCGTATCACTCTGTGGTTATTTTAGAAAAAAACGAGCGCCGCTCATTCGATTGATATAAGTTTTTCAATAAAAATATCTTGGTTTGAAAACTAAATAGCGGACACACGTCATATATATCTGATAATCGTCATGATATATCGGAGAACCCCGCAAAATAACCCAGGTGTATATTGATATTATATTGTGTAAATGCACGTTATATACATGAAACAATATTTTTTTTCTCGATAGCATGATTATCGTCAAAACAAATTATGTTTTTCCGGCACCCCAACCGTCGCTCGGAAACAAAACGGTCGATCCACGTCTGAAATTCCATTGTTCTAAGGGGTCCTAAATGAGGCATCTACTGTTTTTTGATCCATTGCCCTTGAGCCATGGGTAAAGAAGCTTTTAACCCATTTATGCCCGGTAGCCTAAAAACAGGACGCTTGTTAGTTACTGCATACAAAAACCTGTAATGGGTATATCCTTTTACTAAAGCTGTTTTTCACAAGTGGAATATTCCTTCTACTTGAGAAAACCAGATAGAGCCACTCGTTGGACATCAGAGTTTATTTATGGACAGTTTTTTTCAGACAAATCACTCAAGAAACGATCCAGCATGAGTAGCCACGGAAAGTAAGTTTTTCTTGCGAACTTATCTTTCATAAAATTAAACTATTTTTAAATGATTTGCTTAAAATTGACCACAGATGCCTTCTGTAATGATACTTCGCAAAAGAAAAGTCAAGTAAGGTCATATTTTGCTCACATATCTGCAAAATATCCCACAAACGGGACGCTACATAACTTACTAAATATGGCATTGGTGAACTACACTCAGGCACATTGAAAATAGCGACCCCAGAAGAAATTGTCGGACTGATCGGCGACTGCGTTTACAGTGGTGCCAAGCCAGATCAATGTGGAATGTCACAGATTGGCAAAAAGTTGTGTTTAGTGATAAATCTCGGTTTGTTTTAGGGGCTGATGATAACCGTGTACGGGTGTGAAGGCGCCCAGGTGAGCGGTTCAATTCCTCCCACACTGTTCTACGTCACACTGCCCGCACAGCTGGTGTAATGGTCTGGGGGGCCATATCCTATGATAGCCGATCCAGTCTAATTGTGATGCGTGGAAACTTAACCAGCCAACGTTACGTTGATGATATTCTTCGACCCCATGTAGGACCTTTCTTAAATGGTCTCCCATGGGCAATTTTCCAGCAAGATAATGTTCGTCCGCATACAGCAAGAGTTGCTCAAGACTTCCTACGTCATTTTCAAACTCTTCCATGGCCGGCCCACTGCCCCGACTTATCCCCTATAGAGCATGTATGGGATCAGCTAAAACGTCAGATGCCATCGTGTCACTCTGTGCGTGATTTGGAGTTGGCTGTTACAAATTTGTGGGCCCATCTGCCTCAGGACAACATCAGGCGTCTAACCAGCTCAATGCCGGACCGTGTGGCGGCATGTATTGCAGCTAGAGGTGGTCCTACGCGCTATTGAAGTTGCTCTGTATTTGTGTCCTTGCACACCCTGTATTCGTTCAATTGTCCTGATTTTGAGATCAAGTAAATCTCTCATCTGAATCATTATGTGTATTAAATTTCATTTCAATCCGTAGCTTTCTTCTTGGGTCGCTATTTTCAATGTGGCTGAGTGTATTTCAAGCCTAAAACGTATGTAAATCATCCCAAGTAAGAGTTTTAAGCAGATAAAAATTGAAAAAAAATTGTTAAAAAAAAACTTGGGCATAAACGGGTTAAATACAATCATCTCCCACGGGAACGGATTCCTCACCTGCCCCGAGTAGAGGTGGCAGAAGCCACGGATGATCTTCTCTTTGTAGAGGGCGTTGGCGGCAGTCTCCATCCTCCGAATGGCCATCATGTCCCTGTAGTACACCAGGGCCTCGTCCCTAGTGACACTGGCCTCGCACTGGGGCCCACTCTCCAGACGGTGCAACTTGTAGGGCTGGATCCATTCGAATGCAAAAGAGAAAAATAAAATAAATGTACATCGGAAATGCAGACGCCTGTCGTCGGAAAATCTATAATTTGGACATTTTTTCACCTTTCAGAAAAAAAAGGTCTTATTATTTTGTCTGTTGCTCAATAGATGGCGCCACAAGTTGAGAATTGAATCATACAACATCAGAAGTTTTAAAAAATTGAAAAAGTATTGTAATTATCCCTGAGATTAGCCGTAATAAATAGTTTGTAGTGTTAAAATTAAAAGCAGTTCACTTTGTGCGCAAATAAGTAAAAACCAAAAAGCGACGTTCAAAAACACAAATAGATAAAGTTAAAAGCACCATTTCTTGCTTGGCACTGAAGAAGGAGGCTTCATGCCTTTGAAACATGTTTGCCAATTTTAACTTTATCTATTTGTGTTTTTAAACGTCGCTTTTTGGTTTTTACTCAGTTTGTAGTGTGTCCACTGCATGTTATTCGATGGTTACGTTAGTCACACGCCATCTTGAGTAAAAGTGACACGTAAGACTAAAAAAAAGTCAAGATTTAATAAATGTGTTTTATGTTTTTAAAAGACAACTTTACACATTTTTCGAATACATCATTCAAATTTTAATACTTGCTTAACTTTGAGAAATGCTTGTCTCACAGCATGAGCATTCATTTTCAGGGTTGCAAAAATATCTACTGTTAGTCATTTTGTTCTAAATTCTTAGCAGAAATGCTACATAGATACCATGTACATTGTAAATCCACCGGCATAACAAGAAAATAATTTTTATCCTTTAAGTTACAAGTAAAAACAGTTACAAAATCAGCTCTGAATGTTACGTTAGTCACTATGGAATGACCCTATACTATGATTAGTTCGTTTTTCTCATTTCTTCAGAGGATGTATAGTTTGTATTGCTAATAACAATTGATTTGTAAATCTCACAAGTAAAATTTATCTTTGTCGTTATTGTTTTCCAGAGACAACAACAAATGACGTTACTGATCCGAAACCTTAATTTCTTTCGATGCATGTGTTAAATTAGTTTTTTGAGCTTAAAATTCACATTATAAAACGCTATTATTATTATTATTTTGATAAAATACTACTTAGTTCACATGTACTTTCGTGTTAGCGATTCATTATATTAAAAAATTCCATTATTCAGAATGGCTGTAGTCCCGACGATTCCGAATTAAATTGCATCGGTGCTGTAGTCTCTCGCTTGTGCACTAAATTTACTACCAGTTAGATGGCACACTCAACTTCAACAAGACAACATCCGACTCATGCTTGGCCATCGTCTATTAAAGACTGATGATTACATTACGAGGGAGAAACTGCAGTCCTGGGATGGTATATCCAGGCTCTAGTACAACAGATGACAAAATAAAAAAAGAAAAACTTACAGATACTGGGCTTTACTTTTTTCACGCTAGCGTACACGTGAGCATTCAAACAGACGTATGAACTCGGGGACTCGGGATGGAATAACTAGAGTAGGAAAAGTCTGTCTGAATTCGAAGTTGAGCTCACCTTTGTCTGGAAGGTCGCCTCGGCCGAATAAAGTCTCCTGCCACAGTCATTCCTGGATCTCTGCAATGAAACGGATTCGGTTCATACCACTTTTCCACACAACACCATCAGAGTTGGGAAAAACCCGGGGTTTTATTGATAAAGCCCAGCCCACAGGATGTCAGGATTGGAGGGGGGTACAACTTTAACAATCATGGTTGTTTCAAAGTAGAATAATTTTTTATGATATACAGTCGACGCTCGGCATAACGACCATCTCCGTCCCGCAAAAAAAGGTCTTTAATAATGAGTTGTCGCCATAAGAGGCAGAATATAGAGTGGAAAGAGATAAAGTTGGGGGGTTTTGCCACCGGTCGTTATATTAGGATGGTCTGTATAACGAGAGGTCGTTATAACGAGCATCGATTGTACCGATAAATAGCCAATAACAGATCGTACCATTATTCTATAATATAGCACAGAACAATAAAAATGTCTTGATTTGCATGCATTTATTTATTTATTTTGTCTGTTTTTTCGAATGGATTCTAATTCTTAATTTGCGTACAGTCATATTGCTCCTGCATTGGCGATGTGTGGTGAGGTGATACACTGGGCACGTTTCAAGTAAATTAACATGTACTGTAGCTATGAAAAATATAAATTCATTTCCAAACAGCTGTTCTTGATAAAATATACTACGTTTTTTTTTTTTTTTTTATCGAACCAAAATTGTTGGGGATGCGGTGCACCTCTTGGCACCCCCGTAAATCCACCTATGCGCCCTGATAGTACAAGTGAAACGATACCTCTGGGGCTACTGGACCAGGGGTTTACACAACCCTCCGCCTGGATCAAAACAGAGCGCTCTGAGCTAAATCGGACTTCCACCTAAATGGTGCTCATAAAAACGGAAGCCGCACTTATTCCCCCTTAAATCGGGTAGATGTGTCTACTTGGGTTCATGTACAACGAGTGGTTTTAGAAATAACAACAAACAGGAAAACCACCAAGTTCTGTTGATTCTTCATAAAAGTAATTATTTTTGCTGCACATTTTTCAATACGCTGATAGCGCTCATTTCAAATCTGCAAAAGCAGAGTTTGAAGGTCAAAGTTTCAAAAATATTAATTTTCTTGTTTACAGCATTTAAATTTCTAGGCGGCTGTCGAAGTAAGAAATTCAGCCATCAAAAACTACAAAATAAATCTCACCAATAAATTTCGAAGCATGGAAAATCCTATTCGACCCATCGCAGTCTCTTCGAAATTCACCTACGATAGAAAACCGGAGCAGACGATCAAAGAATAATCTCTGCAGCTAAAAATCCGTTCCTCGCAGAACGGATCTCCACGCCCTTTTTTCGAATAAAACGCAGATCTAAATTTCATATTGCTCTAGATTTATTTTTTTGCGATGTAAAAATAGTTAGAAAGTCTTAATTTTATTACAAACATCAAAAATGTTCTTGCAGGCGAATTTTTGGGTTTTTGGCTTTTCTAGTTGCTTGTTGACAGACAAATAATAAACAGTTTCGCTTATGATGGATAAACTTATTAGCCAATCATAATGGTGTAATGTTGGCTCGTTACACACTAATGTTGGAGTTGCTATTGGAAAGTAGTCGGCTCATTATACACTAGAGTGAAATTATTTGTTTTGTAGGCGGAGCTTTTACCTCATATGCCACGCCTCTTCTAGAAAATCGTAAGAACTGTCACAGCATCTTCACTTCAGTTCAATCTCGACACTTTGAAGTTTCGTTGCCATTTCATTCGGGGAAATGAAAAAAAGACATTACAAAAGCATGCCGCAAGCTTCTTTTATCACGTGACGGGACCCTCCGCTCTGATTGGCCCGAGGCTTGTTTCCGTCTAAAGGCATAGTGATTGTTAAAAAGAATGGCTGCCGTGGAAAATGCGCTCAAGGTTTAATGACAGCTCTTTGTTGAATCACGAATTTTAGCAACGAATTTCCAAGCTGCAGAATTCCTAACATGTCAACGTCGTCCGCGAGATTGACGAGACAGAACGTTAGGAAAACCAGAAAAAAGAACTTTAAAAGGACTGTCTTTCCTCGTTCCAATAACCCAGGTATGTTATTATACTCCGCTGATAGAAAGAAAGAAAAGAAAAAAAAAAGCTGTTCGATATATCGAGGTCTTCTGGCTGTAGGCCTAATCTTACAGCTTGTAGTTATAAAAAAGTGTACGAACCTCTCTATATTGGT
>JAXGGA010008493.1:0-56572 GCA_038373865.1 Uloborus plumipes
GCAGGGGGGGCGTACTCAAGGGGTGGGCTGATAGGGCTGCAGAACCCTCCGAAATTTTCCAAGCAAAGCTTTAAAAAATTAAGCTGAAATTGTTTATTTATTTTTATTTATTTATTTTTCCTTTCATGCTGAAATCAAGACATGATATTTTTTTTTTTTTTTTTTTTGAAAAGAAAATTAAGTATGAGGCACAATTAAAAGAAAGGGAAAAGAAGTAAATTCCTTCTTTTCTTTTTTTTTTTTAAATCTCTCTATTTTACTGTGTGTGACGTGTATGATCATCTTATAATTCAAATTTGGATGAGATTTATTCCAAATATGTTTCAGAAACAGCGATTAATGCTAGTTAACCCATTATTAGGAACATAGTAAAATAAATAGCAAATTTAATATAATTGAAGCTCAAATTTTCATAAATTTTTGCATGCACTTGTTTAAGGAATATCTTCTTCAATAAAGAAAATTTTTCAAATTTCAATTTAATCATTTCCCATTTCATCAAAACGCTTTACTTCTCAACTATAAGCAAAACGGTAAAAAAACATTTTTTAATGATTGTAATCTGAAATTAGCATTGATATCAGAAATTCGAAAATTTACTTTTCTTTGCTACATTTTGTTAGGTGCCCCGCCCCCTCATCTCAAAGAGTCTCGGCTCAGCCCCCCGTGAAATGATTTGTCTGCGTACGCCTCTGGCGTTTAGTATCCAAACTAGCTCAATCCACCTCGTTAAAATTTCACAGGAGACTAATTTTTTTTCTTTGTTTAGGCTGTTTTCAAAAAAAAAAAAACGTTTGACAGCAGTTTTCAACTTATTTGAGTTAGATACATTCTGAATCGCCTAAATACGGGGAAAAGTTGTTTTTTTCTTTTCTTCTCTCCAATGCAGCAGGCATAATGCAGAAACAGGTGAAAACATCTTTGTTGCCACACATAGACATAAAAAATTAAGGGAATTAAAAAAGAATGGAAATTAAAATACAACACAAAACAAAAGAATTAGAGCACATCAAAGTCAAAAGAAAAGTAAAAAGACGAAACAAAAATACAAAAATTAACAGTTGAAGAGTCTCCAGAGCTGCGGGAAAATGTTCGGCGGTCACCCCCCCCCCCTCCTGCATTGCCCTGTATGGGCATTGAGAGAGGGCAGGCAGAACTTGTAGCCAGATTGATTTTGTAGAGATACTGATAGTGGCAGGCATGTCCTGTGGTAAGGCGAAAAGCAAGAACCGAACTCCATCTTGGGTTAACGGAAAAAAAGTATCACTTAGAAAATTCATTGATTGAGCTGGATTACAAAATGCCGGATTACTCTGCGTTTTCGTCGTTTGAATGTTAAGAATGCATTTCAAAAGCAGTTATACGCAAGGACGTATTTAAGGGGGGGGGGGTCCAGGGGGTCCGGACCCCCCCCCCCCCAAACCGGATGTCTTTTATCACAGTTCTCATCACTTACCTCAAAAAACCACAACCAAGACAGAAGGTGCTTTTTTCCTTTAAGTATTCCCATTAATTGAAAAGTTTTTAACTTCCAAGTCAATTCAGAACGCGAGAACCTCCAAATGATTCTGCAAATTTTCTGCAGTATCTTCAAATTAATGAAGAAATTTCACAGAAATCTGCAAAATTTCTGCAGATTTCATGTAGAAATTTGTTAAATAATCAAATTTTCCTGCGAAAATGCCGAGTTTGAGTCAAATCAGCGTCATTTACGAGAAAATTAGATCTACTTCTAAGTAAAACCTGTGCAGAAAATTTACAGATTTTTTAAAAAAAATTTACGATTTCATATTACTAAAAAACCATGTACGTAGATTATATCTATTTATGTATGTAAGTCAGTATAACTGTTCCCGAACGCCAGTGAAATGGTCATCGAACGAGATATCGATAAATTCGTAATTTTTTAGGCCTTGTGTTCGACTAATTTACATAATTTTACGATTTTAATTAGTGGGCATAATCAATTATATCTATATATTATTATATAAGCCGTCTTTTTTCTCCCACCGTTTTTTTCGAAATTTCGGATTCTGCTTCGCAAGTGGTGAATAATTTCTCCAATTAAACTGTGTTTGTTCAAGCTTTTAAACGAAAAAATTAGAAAATGGGTAAGTTTGGAGATTCTATTTCGTATTGTAGAAAGAATTTTATAAACTTAAATAACGAAAATTAATTCAATGTTTGAAAGTAAAACCTTGCACATATTATCGTCCAGAGCATAGTTGAATTTTGTATGAAGTCTTGTTCAAATCGAACAAGGGTTTAGAATTACATTATAATAGAATTCATACAGCTGTGCATTCGATTCTATGGATACTAGTTAGTTGGGGAGGCGGGGGGGGGGGGGGGTGGCAACAAAATGAACATAAATACATACTTTTTTTTTTTTTTTTGAAATATATTACCAAGTTTAATATTTTGTTGAAGTATTAGCGACATTTTTACTAATAATTCCTGGAAAAGTATTTGTCTTCTGATTTTCTTTTATTGTGAAATTTTTCTTCGAAGGAATTATATTCCACTCTTTTTCGAAGCATAAACATAAATGTTTCAGCGAATGAAATGAGATATGAATTTTTTTTTTCTTCACATTTAGAATTTTTGTATGGGTGACTGTTATTAATTGCCAAAAATTAATTTACTACCGCATTTTTTTTAAATTAATTATACTTAATTTCATTATCAATTTTAATTAATTAATTACATTTTAAGGTTAACATTATATACTAATAATTATTATAGTTTTAATTTAATTAGTGCTAATGTATCAAACAATTAATACTTCTGATTTATCTTTCGTGACCTTGGACCCCCCCCCCCTAAACAAAGTTCTGGATACGTGCTTGGTTATACGTTCAGCTCGATGCCGCAAGCCATATATATTATCACAACTTAATCCAGGATCTTGCAAGCAGCTTTTGTTGGTTTTGAAAAAAGAAAGAAAATATGAGAGGGGGTACGGAAATAAAAAGAGGGCTATAATGAAACTCGAATTTGGTGCAAAGAATCTGAAGTAAGATTTCACTTTGAACCTAGTAACTAAAACTCCAAACAAAAAATATAATTGAAAAAAATAAGATTTCTACAAAGCATACAAAATGAAACTATCAAATTCAATAAGTATTTAGAAGCAATGAGCAGTCGGAAATGTCCAAAAAGAAAACTTTTAAGCATAAAGAAAACCTTTTCAGCCTGTAAAACTTCATTAATTCCTTATTAAACGTAAGTATAAAATTAGCAAACTATAGTTGGCAACACAGAAATTAAATCGAATCTCATTAAACCTCCTTCATTCTTTCGGTAAACGAAAGGAGAAAAAATAAGAGATGCGATTCAGATAACTTTTATGCTATTACTTATTTATGCAAATAACGTTGGAAAGTTTAGACGACACACTATACAGATCAAATATTACAATATCAGAAATATCGACTTGAAATAATTATTTTGCGATATTTGCACTTTACTCTACTCCGCTAAATGATTAAATTTTGTTATTTTCATTCATTTTCAATAAGGGAAGCTTAATTAAAGCGAAACAAGTTGAGCACATTTATAATTAAATGCGGCTGTGTGTTGAATTGATGAAAAGAGTTTAGAAGGAATGCTATATGTATATCTCGGTTAACGAAAATAAAGTGCCTTCATTAATATGCATGATAGTATTCAAATAAAATGGAGTCTTTCAAAAATTACAAAAGTTCTGGTCGCATTCATATTTTATAGAAAAGAACGACCCCATAATTTTTCATTCAACCTAAAAGAAATTGTTACAAAACAGTTCCAATAAAAAATATTTTAAAACTATTGCTTGAAACAAAATGAAGTTTCTAAGCATATGGTAAATAGGTAACTTCATGAATATGTGTATGTATGCAAATACACACATACATTTGCGTGTGTATGTAAAACTAACAAGCAGTGCTTGTAGTTAGTATGAGAGTTCAGCTCGCTCTTGTACCTTTTGTTTAATTTAACCTGTCTGTTAATTTCTTCATATCAGAAGAAATTAAGACTCTTCAAGAACGAAAATAAATTCCAGGAAACTAGAGCTCCCGCATTTCTTTTGTTAAAAATCAAGAACTGTTTATAAATCAGAAAATATACAACTTAGAGTAGTCGAAAAACTTCTAAACACAAAAACTATTTGCATAAAAAAATTAAAAGCGTAATTAAATATCTTGATCGTTATCAAAGCATTTTCAAAGCAGATTTTATTTAGGGCGAAAGGAATTAAACTAAGAACTTCTAGGATATAAAATAAAAAAACATACTTGAAGCATCACTTAAACTATTATTTTCACCAATTAATGATTGCATTTTGAAGTACAGAATTTAAATAATGTTCAAACATAGCATAACATTTTATTACAAAGGCACTGGAACTGAATTTAGTACACCTGCATGTCAAAACAGCATTAAAGCGTAAGTTGTAGGCAAATGGAAGCAAAATGCGCAGTTTTTCACTCATGAAAATTTAAACTTTAAAAATATTAGTTTTCATCTATCTGACGGGACATATCGTCATCTCAGACCAACAGTATAATATTTTATAATTATTTCTAGGTTTTGATCTCTTACTCTTGCTCTGAGACGACAATATTTTGTTCCAAAGTTTCTATTCCAGGAACTTCTGCTGCAGGAAAATTTAACCTTAGTTCGACTATAATAGAAAAACATTTTTTTTTCTCTAGGTTAAGTTATCTAGTATACAGCTAGTTTTCTAGAACAGGTTTAAAAAAACATTTGTCATTAATACTTTCCCTTACTAAAAAACAAAAAACTGAATTTAGGTTCCAAAATCAATTTTGAAATTTTTAAAATTTAACATTTGATAGAATGATCCATTGCGTGGTGCAAAAAGGGAAAGGGGAGTCATACCACTCCGCAAATTCTGGCTGCACTAGTACTTGTTGGTAAATTTATATTTCGGAATAAAGTTACGATTTCTCCAGTGCAGTGAAATTTAGAATAAGAAAATAAACAAGTTCAACAATTCAAAGAAAATCAAAATACAAAATTTCAAACTTAACACGAATCAAGTAAATAATGAAAAACTCAAAATTTAAAATCATGCAATTTGCTTACTAACAACTACACAAATAGTAAAACTTACTGAGAACGGTATGTACGCACGGCATTTTTGGAAAATAATTTAGAAATGATTGGATTTAACTTGCACTGACGTAGATCGAACCGAAGCCCGATTAGAAAAGGAACGTCTATTCTGAATGCAGACGAATTAAGCTCCTATCTCTTTTGGAACGAAAACATGTGATTGCATTGATAGGATATATCAGATTACCTTCTAAATAAACTATTTGCTCTCAGTAGCAAAATGGGATTGGTATCGGAAGATAATAAAAGAGATTTTCGGTCTGCGCGAACGAAACTTGAAAACGATGCTGCTGATGATAGTTGGAATAAAATTTCTTTCGAAATTGAAACACTACGATTAAAATTTCTTTACCATTGTTTAATTATAATCTATGTAGGGTAAGTGCTCCAGTAGTCGGCCACAATGACATAAAACTCCTCATAAATAGTATATTTTTAATTCAAAATCAGATATGACGCATTCACACATTCATGTACCTATCCTCAATCATCAACCAGTGGCAGTTAAGTTTGTGGTATTTTTTGAATTAGTAATGAGTCATTTCATTTTGAATGGTGTGCCCGTCATCCAAGATTGCGATTCTGCTTATTTTTCAGCTAAAATGACTCTGTGGCCGACTACTGGAGCATTTACTAGTGTTGACAACAGCTTGGATTTCAACTTTTTGTTTTTTAATTTCTGAAACAAGTAGGTGATTCACTATCAGAAAAGTTCATTCTAACGTTTTATCTTGTTTTCGTTGCTGTATCGATAGCTGAAAGTTCTAAGTTAGCCAAGATCCACAAAAGATCTCTTAAATGGCCGACTACTGGAGCACTTATCCTATATATTTTTTTAGAACAAAACAGTCGAAGAAATTTTGAAAGGGTGTCTGATCGTTCAGGAGACCCCAAAGTACAACCTTAAAATTTGGTACAAAATTACTTTCAACGGGGGGAGGGGGGTGAATGTAGGAGCCTTTTTTTTCCTCTTATTTTCTTTTTCATCTAACTTTTTATATAAATTGCCTAAAAAAGGATGAAAGATTTCCAACACCCCTTTACATTCTATCTCAAGTCAAAGAGCTTTTTTTTACTGCATTTGAATTAAATTTGTTTCCATTTTCTCAATTAACAAGAAGAGCAGGTTCCTAATCCTGAGTTCTGAGAGCTTTATAGTATCAAACAGTGATTGTTTAGTCGTACAAAGATGGTTTCTTACACTGCAAGCCCTATCACACAGATCTGTATCATAAATAACTGCTTGAATTGGGGGTTTGATTAAAAATGTCGTACTGATACAAAAAAATACTGAAACCTAAAAACAAAAAGTCACGCTTTCAGCACTTATAGGGTAGACAGATTAGTGAATGAACACCTAAGCATTTCTAGTCATTTTCTGTCGGTAAATGTGTAGAAAGGAGTTCTGCTAATTCATAAGAAAAATGCTTCAAAACTTTTTTTTTTAAGGAAAAATACGAGGTGTTCACTGTTCACTTACTGGTAGGTATACCCTGTCAAACATTATTCTATTCTGCTGAAAAATATTTCCTTTATTAAATTGATTTAAAAATTAAGCAGCTAACGAATATGTAAGTAAAAATTTTCTTTTAAACTAAGCACATATGCGAATTTGAGAAATGTTCGGCAGCGTTTCTGAAACAAACACATTTTTCCAAAGCTGCACAACATCGCAAAAAAGCAACGATCCGACTGAAACAAAAGTTCCTTCCGCGGAAAATTTCCCAAAAACTGCAATGGCGGAAAACACATCCAATTAAAGTTTGAATAACGGCCCGCATTGGTAGGAAATAACTCGAACGCGAATCGCAATTAAATGCGAATTCGGAGAAAGTGACTTAAAACTCACGAACTAGAAAATAATGGCTAGACAGTCACAAAAGCGGCACTCGGTAATCCATTACGGCGCGTTGAGAGAGGATGTCAAATTAAAATGCTGAGGCTGTCGTCACTGGAAGAGTGAAAAGTACGTCGATTTTTTTACCCCTGAATAACGTGACAGATGTTGAACGTTAAACGGTAGTAAAGTATTAATAAAAAGAGGAAAACTGTTCGAGAAACATTAAATCATTCGATTAAACGGGAAGTTGGTAATAGTTCGAAACTTTTTCGTGGCCAGAGAACTACAAATTTGGCAAAATGGAATACTTCACTTTTGTAGAAAGTTATTGTTCCAAAGCCATATTTCTAGATAAATAAAACTTTAAAATGGTCGTTTAATAATATTTGAATAAAGTTTTTACATTCTTCAAAAATCTTGAAAAAAAAATCATTTGTTGAGTTTTACTCGAAAGAGTATGAAGGAAAACGAAAAAACCGTTTTCTAAAAAGAACACGACCTGGGGGGGGGGGGGGATTTTTATAACCCGCTTTTATTAGTTTCATCAGCATATTTGTACATACAGGGTGTCCACTCCTATCGTGGCCCAATAGCTAATTTCTAAACCGTTAGAGATAAGCATATAGTTCATTTAGGAAAAAATCTCTAAATTGCGAAAGGAATTTGGGTCTATGAAATGCTTTTCAAAAAATCAAATTTTGAAAGAGTTACGAAATTTAAATTTTTATACAGCCCCCCAGTCCTACTGTGTGACATCTCGTTTTAAACAAGCTTTTAGTAGCTAACGGGTACGCAACTACTTATGTATGAAATTTGAATTTTCTAATTCAATTTTCACACGCTTCCTGTGTTTGGAATGCATTTGCTTTTTTTTAATCAATCATGTCAAATTAACTGAACCATCATAAGCTGTGGATTGAATAGCAAACGGATATACACGAAAACAAAGTCTTTTACATTGACTTGATACTTAGGTAATGATCACCATACCAGGGATTAATCGCAAAATACACAGAAGTGGAGTGAGTAGATCTTCAGAAGGATCTACTTTGTAGAACTAAGCACGTCCAATGACAAGCAAGCATTGCTACTGCATGCCGTGAATACCTAAGTAACTTTCAATTCACCTTGCTAAGTTTCGAAATTTAAAATCCTGCAGCGTAGCATACTTGACGAACTTAACAACGTTCTTTGCAAGTTCACTCAATTGTGAAGGTGTTAGTTGGTGGACGAAAGAAAGAATAACATATACACTTTCTCCAACTCTCCAAAAACCGTTCTACTCAAAACTCCTGATTCCGTGTGGTTTGGAAATCGCTTGATTATCTGGCACCTTATTAATAATTTCTTCGTATTTAAACAACCTCTTCAAAAATTGTTTTGATGCAGTTCTGCTGTTACTAAAAATACCTGGATGCCTTTACATGTCCTGTTACTCTAATCAGTACAAATGAAAAGAAACTATAATTTATCCACTTGCTCTGCTATGATGCTTTATAAAAAGTTAGCAGACAAATCCATTTTCGCATCTTTTAGCTTTTTGATCAAAACAGGCTTCAGTGAGAAGGTTGCATTTTTCAAATACCCACTTCCAGTTCAAGTATTCAATAAAGAAAGGTAAGCTGGATTTGAATTTCAATTCCGCCCCTTTTCACAACTACAAAAATCATTTGGCATACCCCAATGTCGAAGTTTCGATTGAAAAGTTCGCATTTTTCATCGCAGCACTTCGCTCAAGATTTAAGAAACTAACCTGACGCCCCATCGATTTCCGATCCCCTATCGAACAGCTTACAAAGTAACAGATTCAGCTAGCGTACATATTAAAACGGCAAACCTAAATACATCGCTTCCGTTTAATAAATCGGGACAGAAAAATCGGTATTTCTTTACCACATCAGCTGAAGGGCATGTGCTTGGATTTGGGGTGTAACGGACTAGGTCTCGGAGGATGAAGCGGGGTGGGGCGAAAAATAAAAAGTTTTTCAGATCAACTTCTAATAGTTGCCAAAAGTTGTCTTTGGTGATAGTTAGCTTTTGTGCAAAATTTGAGAAAAATCGGTTAATATCTTCAGGGGGCGCTGCGATCTCAAAGTTTTACCATAGCTTTGTAATGGATTTTATGGTTAAAATATCAAAAATAATGCCTTTAGCTAGTCTCTTTGCGTTTTTTTTACTCAAAAGATTTTTTCATGCATTAAAAGCATATGAAATAACTCACAAACATTATTTTATATGATATATTTATATTTAAAAAAAATCACTTTTTTTCACGTTTTTGTCTCTTTTTAAATGCTTGAAATATAAATATATTATATAAAATAATTTTTTGTGAGTTATTTCATATGCTTTGAATGCATGAATATATCTTATGAAAAAAAAATGCAATGAGATTAGCTAACGGCATTGTTTTTCATATTTTAACCATAAAATCCCGATAAAAGCTATGATAAAACTTTGCGCCCGCAGCGCCCCCTGAAGATTTTTACCGATTTTTCTCAAATTTTGCACAAAAGCTAACTATCACCAAAGACAACTTTTGGCAACTATTAGAAGTTGATCTGAAAAACTTTTTATTTTTCGCCCCACTCTAATGAAGGGGCTATGTTACATTAAAAAAAATAAACACTCTGGACAATGGTAAGAAATGGATACAGGTAAGCAAATAAAACTTGGTACATCAAACAGTAGATGTCATTAGGCCAATTTCATAAACAACAAAACCAGAGAACAAAAAAGCTGCAACAACTGCAACAATAAAACTTTGAACTTTAATTACTCGCAATTTCTGTTTTGTCACATAACCCCTTCATCTCACAATCTCTTCAATTACTATATTGCAGTCATGCTCAAATTAAGAAATCGCTTTTAAAAAGTTTTGACCTCTATAGATTTGATTCAGCTGTCACTTTTCAGACTTTTTTTTTTGATTATTTAATGTTTCCCATTTTTCAATGATCAAAGCAGGCCCGTCATTTCAAGTTTTTTCGAGGGGGGGGGGGGAGTGGAAATATGCTATTTCATCGGAAGACAACAAAAACCAAGGCCATTTATATGTAAAAACATCGATTTCTCAAGGACAATTAACCCCCCTGACTCCCCTAAATGCCGGGCATAGATGATAGTGTTAATGTAAAATACGTCACGAAGAGCAACTTGGTGACAATAATTCAATTTTGTTAGAAAGTGCATACTTCTGTGCTATAACACGGTAGTGAACCTGCAAGCCCAATAGTATTCTTCTTCCAAATATTCTAGTTATTACAAGCAAAAAATGTTTTTACACTACACAGCAGGGCTTAATTTCTAACCAAAGTGGAGGACCCTTACAGTCCGCAGAACTTATTTTAATGCTTCAATAGTCTGAATGCTATCCAAAATTAAAAAAATCATGTAAAATTGAAAAAAAAAGTAGCTAAGCATTTGTGAGCTCTCATGCAAATTAATCCCTCATTGCAGAAAATTTCACTTTCATGAACAAAAAATAAATAAACAAACTGAGGAATTTTTTAAATTACTTCTAATTTCTTCATTCATTTTGCCTATCATAACAGCATTTCTCCATAATAATTCTTAGAAATATTTTTTTAGAATTACTTTGCTACTCTTTCAGCTAAACGAAATCCAGGTCATTTTTTTTTCTTGGCAGGCAATTAGGGTCAAAATACACAAGAAGCCATTTAAAAACCTGGGGGTTAGAGCTGCTACTTTATTTTCGAGCATGAAATTCATCACTTAACAGAAAGTATTCACTTAGAAGGTATTTATATAAATAACAGAAAGTATTTTGCATATCGATGAAGTTTTAGAAAACTTATGTACAATAAATAGCAGCTTCTGAAAAAAAATTAAACTACTTAAGGTATTTACGTAGCTAATATCTGAAGTATTTTGTTGTAATTGAATTCTTCATTTTGACGCGATTTGCTTTTCAGTGCTGCAAATAATGAATGAATCCTTCATATCAAATATGTCAGTGTCAAGACGGCCTTGAGTTAGTTTCGTGTCGTGCTTGATAAACAAGCTTGTTTTGACACTTTTTTTTTTCCCCCCTTCACATTTTGTCAACTTTTCGTATTTCTAAGAAAATACGAAAATAAATTTTCACATCTGTATTCGAGCTACTAGTGGGATTTTTCGCAAAACTCAAGGTAGAGCTCAGAAAAATCCCAAGATCTCGACAAGAAAACCCAAGATAATGTAACTAGGGTTGGCACGTTTTTGTCGAAGGTGGAAAAAACCATGGAAAAAACGGTAAAAACAGTCCAGGTAGAAATACTTTTTTGACAGTTTTTCCAAAGTGGCAAAAATAGTACGAACATTTTGACTAATTTTTACTTTAAAGTTTTTTTTTTTAACCCTCGTGGGTTCATTGGGGTCATATGTGACCCCAATGCAATTTCTGTTTAATATATCTTGTTAATCAACCATTTGTTTTTAATGGCATTTTGTGGCTTTCATTCTTTTAGTTTTATATTCAAAATAATGCTATCGTGTTTATTTTTCCCGAATTGCATTTTTTGCACACAAGACCCTTGAGGTCACTTCCCCAGAATGCCAAAAAAAAAAAGAGTACGTTGCAACTTTTGTCCAAGAGAACTGGACAGAAAATGCATCGAAAAATGTCACAAGTGTTTGAAATTCGCTTGCAAAAAATAATGTTTTTCCAGGTCTGTAACAGTTGTAAATAAATCTACAGTTATTGTAAGTTTTGCTCTAAAATTAAATTTTTAATGCATAAACTACATTTTACTTTGATTGTGTCTTTTTATTTTCATTTTTTAACATTAAAAAGTGTGTGAACTTAAACAATACATGTAACATTCAATAATCATAATAAATTAATTAAAGGAAGCATTGGGGTCGTTTATGACCCCAAGGGTCTTGAGTGTAACTGAAATGGGAGGGACCCACGAGGGTTAACTGAGAATATTCATTGCACCGTTCAACCTACTCTCTCAGGAAAAGGCTTCTTTTGTAAATACTATTACTGAATTCAGAGGAGAGTAAGTAGCTATGAAATAGGTTACTGGCTTTGGCTTAAAAGTTTTAACACGGGGGGGGGGGGTCAAAAAAGGCCTCTCATTTGTCACGATTTTGGACATTTGAATTGTAACAGGTTGTATAAATGCAATGACGTACTCTTTAACTTAATTTGAGGATATTAGATCTGATATAAACGACGGGAAAAAAAATCAATTCGTACAAAATCAAGTTCACGCTTAATAGAAACGTAAGAAAATGGCTCAAATAGTAGCAACATGTAAATTCACTTCGAAGTCGAACAACTTTCGCCACTATTGGCAACTAGGGCATCTTCTATGGGCATCTTCTATGTCAGAAAAGGCCTCTCATTTGTCACGATTTTGGACATTTGAATTGTAACAGGTTGTATAAATGCAATGACGTACTCTTTAACTTAATTTGAGGATATTAGATCTGATATAAACGACGGGAAAAAAAATCAATTCGTACAAAATCAAGTTCACGCTTAATAGAAACGTAAGAAAATGGCTCAAATAGTACCAACATGTAAATTCACTTCGAAGTCGAACAACTTTCGCCACTATTGGCAACTAGGGCATCTTCTTTGGTAGCACTTTTCAATGAAATGATCACCCGTTGTCGACTAGCGACCGGCTACTCTTGAGCTTTACAATCTCCTGCCCCGAAAAGTAGTGAGAAAATATCCCATTTCTACTAGTGATCTGCTAACTCCAAATTTTGCCACTTTCTCCAAGTTCATCTGACTGCTTGATACAAAGTCAAAGCAAAATAATTATTTGCAACTAAAAGAGGAAACTTACTTCAAAAACGGAAATGCTTTTCGCCTTTAAGCAAAACTCAACACAAATATTCAACCATCTGCAAGAGAAAAATAAACTCAATTAAAATCAAACAATTGTGGAGGGGAAAGAAACACACACACATACACAGCTCACCTTGTGAGGGTTTGATCTCAAAGATTTTGCGAAGGGCATTTCATGAAAATATTGCGCACGATTAACTTTTCAAAATGTGGAAAAAAGAAAGAAATCCATGCTTTTTCTAAAAGCTTTTTTTCAACAGATGTTCAAAAAACATCTCTATCGTTACAAAAATATAAATTAAATGATTCTCGGCGACATCAACTTTGTTCTAAACGCAACTAATACAACAACTAATCAATCGTTTTATTATTTGCTATCAACAAATACCACAAACCTCTAACGATACTCCAGGGTTGGATCGGTGGGACTTAATGATACTGAAGAAAAAAACGACCATCATCTCTACGGGGCTTGAAGAACGAAAAAGAACATTATGAGGGGGGGGGGTCGCTACGGAACAAGAAAAATAGCTTGATCCTTCCATCACAAACCATCAGTAACGAAAAGAAAATTTTTCGATGTTAATATTTTCTTTGACTAATTAAGAAATGGAGAGAGAAAGAAAAGTTAATAGCTGATCGGAGAAGAAATTCATATTCCTGCTAAGAAATGTCACAACTGAAAGTTTGATTCAATTAAAACATCGCTCGGGAGATTTTTTTTTTCTTTTGCTTTCAAAGAGACCGAAAAAAAAAAGTATTGGGGAAACCAAAAGTTTTATCACGAGTACGAAACGATTTGATTCCAATAGAGCACGAATATGGTTCACAATTAGTAAGATTTCTAGTCTTTAAGAACTAGGTATTGGAAAGAGCACTGAAATTGCTCAGCACGTTAACTTTTTTTTTCTTCTACGATAGAAAAATTAATCTAAGACTTATTTGAGTTTGTGTCATTAGATTTTGAACTTTTTCAACATAGTACTATTCTGCCGTGTTAAGATAAAGGTCAGTATCTTCAGAAAATGAGATTTTGCGATATTTCTGCATCTTGGAACCACGAGACCACTTAACCACGAGAAACTAAGATTTTCTTTCATTAAACGTATAACCTATGAAAGTTACCAAACTCAAAATAATACTAAAATTCGATCCCAAAAAAGTTGTACCCATATTATCTCATTAAAAATAATAAAATAAAACTAGAAAAGAACGAAAAAAAGATAATTAAAGGTTAGAAAAAACTTTTTGAGAAATGATACCGACAAAGTTTGTTACTTGTTCAAATAAAAAATTCACCATTTTCTTCCTTCAAATGATAATTTTCAATTTGGACAAAAATAACCACTTAAGGCACACAAAGTTTAAAAAAAATCAATATTTTAATATCTAATAACTGCATTGTTATTTCTGACAAGCAAGCTCTTTGTCATTACATAATTAGTTTACAAAACTTAAAGCAATAAAAACGAATAAATTTCACGAATGAACTCTACGTAGCAAACATTTAAAGCTCGCAGAATTATAAATTGCAGTTAACTTCCAAGATACAGAAATAAGTAATTATGCAGAGTGCTTCAATTCATTTAATGATGTTCGAACGATGGAATTTTGTTCCACTTATTTCTGCTTAATTATTCTCCTTAGGATTTCAGAGAGCAAATGATTATTATTGAACATTTTTGCCGACTGTATTACATAACTCAAATTAATTCTTGTTTGTCAAGATAACTAAAAAAGTAATTTAGAATTTGAATTAAAGTTAAAATTAAAATATTTTTAACAGGGAGCCACGTGCAAACTTGATGAGTTTTGAGTGGTTTCATTGAACAAGATTTTTCATTCAAATCCAAAGTGCAATTTTAGAGTTAATTAGAACGGTTAGAAGGATGGCGGTGTTCGACAAAAATTTTACTTAGAGTTAAACGGGTGGGTTGTGGCTCCAACTCCAGTTTCTCAAAAAACATAGCAATTGCGCAAAAAAGTACTGAAATAAACTGGCTACAACGAACTCACAAAAATTATCCAGAAACCTTAACTGCTGTGGAATGATATGTCGATGACTAGCAGTACCCGCACGGCGATGCCCGTGCAACAAATGTAAAGGAAGTTAACTAAATAAAGTTTAATTCACTTTAACCCTCTAAAGTAAAATGATTATATTTGATTCAAATGTGCTCCCCAACCTTTTGAATTCCACTAAAAGTCATATTAAAGTTTAAATCAATTCGCCAAATAAACGTTTCAATGGAACTTTTGAGATAACTGTAGTGGCAAGATTTTCGAAAACTCTCAACGAACACAGCAATTTTGCCCTTGAAGTTTAACATAATCCACCGATTTAACAGTAATTTCAATGTAAAATTGGTCGCCAAATTTAAATTTATTAACATAGGGAACCGATTGTGTCAGGTAGCTCAGCCTCAACCATTCTTCCATGATTTTAATTTGAACATTAAAAGGCAAGAAATATAATGTTACTAGCTGCCAGGGCAGCTAGATTAGCTTCCTGCGGCATGTTGATGCATAACGTCCCCCCTCTCTAACTTTTACCTCATTCTGAAGTTTTATTTGATATAATTTAATGTTCATTCGATTTCAAGACGTACCACGAACGTGGCCCGGCGTTGCACGGGCACTTCGTGCCCTGAAAGTAGTGAGGAAAATGTCAAGAAACTACTCCCCGCCAAGGCGGCTCGCTAACAGGCGCTTCACGCCTTTACTTTTTTCCTGTATAAAAAAAATCATTCGAATTATTGAGATGCTTCGCGCCTTCAAGATGGTGAGGAAAGTTTCAGTAAGTTCAGCTCAGGCGCGGATCCAGAGTGGGGTCATGGGGATCATGACCCCCCCCCCCCTTAACCGACCAAATATAGCAAAAAATTGCATTTTTGGGACTTATTTTACGAAAAAATTGCCAACCCCCCCCCATTTTTGCACAAAAATTGCACTTTGACCCCCCCTTTCCGAAAATGACCCCCTCCTTAACCAGAAGCTGGATCCGCCCTTGGTTCAGCTCGCTCAAAGGAGAAAAAGCAGACATTGATACTCAGTTTTTAATATAAGTAGATGGCTCTTCAACAAATGAATGTTTCAAAATATTACAAGTAGCTAGCGATAAAAATACTATGTAAGTCGCCCGCTTATGAGTTTCGTGTTTGATTTAGTTAAGCCTTCATTCAAAATTCTCATTTTCATTTTTATTATTGTTTCATGGCATGGCAACCACGTTTTGCAATGCAAGAATGGATTTCATATTTAATCATTTATTAGGCTTAATCGCTTTAAACTTGACTACTTATTAATTGATATCTTCGCTAATTAAAATCGTATAATTATATAGATTGAAACTAATGAAGCTTGAAAAATTACCTATCTATCGGTACCTGGTTCGACTTTCAGTTCATTGGCGTTCAGGAGAAAGAAGCGTGACATAGAAAGATAGATAGAAAGAAAGATAGTTAGAAAGAAAGATAGTTAGAAAGAAAGATAGTTAGAAAGAAAGATAGTTAGAAAGATACTCAGTTTTTAATATAAGTAGATTGGACCAGCGACTCGAATTTTAAGCTGGCTTTTATTTTTTTAAAGTTTTGCAAGCACGGTAGAACGTCTAACACCCGAATTTTAGCATAAAACAATCTCTGGTCAAACACTGTTTGATCTCAGCCACAAGTTCTGGAAAATTCGAGATAAAAAATATTCGTTACGACATCGCCTTTCAAGTTCAATTTATAAACAGAACTGAAACATAAGCGTGGTACGTGAACGGAACGCTTCTCAGTTACTGAACCGCGAGGGTGAAAGACCTTGATCTGTGAACAGCGATAAACAAGTGATATATGTGGAGAGATATATTACCAGGATAGGCATTTAAGAATATACGATAACTAACAAAGTTGTTTACTTCTGATAGATCATAGCATTTGTGCTTTTATTTCTAACCTCCCCGGAAAAAAAAGTGAATTTCAGCTCTGGAATGGCAAAATCACCGATTTCAAATTCGTATTTTCAAGGGGGTTTTGTATCGTAAATTGTAAAAGAAATTTAGTCGAACTTATTATAAGTCTTCTAACATCAATGCAACAAACATCCATACACTGTAAGCTGGGAGTGGGAGACAAAAAAAAAAAGCAATATATAGTTTACCAGTGAAGTAGCCGATTCAATAAAACGGCTAATTTAACCCATTTATGCCCAAGTTTTTTTCAACAATTTTTTTCAATTTTTATCTGCTTAAAACTATTACTTGGAATGGTTTACATACATTTTGGGCTTGAAATAGTTCGCCGTTACCATATTCATTAAGTTATTTAACGTCCTGTTTATGGGATATTTTGCAGATAGGTGAGCAAAATACGACCTTACTTTACTTTTGCAAAGTAACATTACAGAAGGCATCTCCGATCAATTTTAAGCAAATCATTTTAAAATAGTTTAATTTTATGAAAATAAGTTCGCAAAAAAAAAAAATACTTTCTGTGGCTACCCATGCTGGATCGTTGCTTGACTGATTTGTCTGAAAATAGCTGTCAATAATTAAACTCTGATGTCCAAATAGTGGCTCTAACTGGTTTTCTCAAGAAGAACTATTTAACTTGTGAAAAACAGCTGTAGTAAAAGGACATACCAATTACAGGTTTTAATATGCAGTAACTAACAAGCGTCTCGTTTTTAGGCTACTGGGCATAAATGGATTAATAAAGCTTGATTTTGTTCTGATTTTGATGATTTGTTTCTTTGAAGCGGCTGATTAAATAAACCGGCGTCGACTGTAACTGTGGAACGTGATATAGGAAACAAAAAGGATCAATTCATTTAACATACATTTTAACTACATGTGACCATCTGAGTTAATTTGTAAGTAAAAGCATAAGAAACGTGTCGATTACTGTCCTTTTTTGTCTGTTTGATTTTGTGTGTTGGAGTAAGAATTAAAAGAGTTACACTCTAGCTACACGTAAAGCAAAAAGAATCACTAACGACAGTCCAGACTTCCGCGAAAGATCAGACCTTTGAATTGATATTTTGCTCACTTTAAAGGGCTATTTTAACATTTAAGGAATGAAATTATGAAATTTAAAGAGTGAAAAGAAGTAGTGTGGCGTCCACACCAGATTTTTTAACTACTTCTCTCCTATCCACTCAACGTAAGCATTTGTTCTTCATTTTCTTTAAGAAAGTTGGACTTCTAGAGAAATGTCACAAAACCAAATATATAAACCAAAAAAATAAAAGGTTGCAAATTTGATGTATTTAGACCAAATTTTCACTTTCTCCAAACTTTTGTGAAATGGTCCACAGTTTACGAACTTTGTCGTCGAAAGAAAATCCAAAAGAGTACTAACAGCATTTCAAGTTTTTCCATGCAAAGGGTAAAAACACAGTACAATATCACCAGAAAACAACAAAAACCACGCCCACTTATATGTAAAAGCATTGATTTCTCAAAGCCAGAAGGGGCAAATGACCCCCCTACCCCCCCCCCCCTAAATGACGGGTCTGCTAACAGGCTCGTTATTTAAGGATTTTAAGGTACACTTTAATGTACACACATTTAAATGAAGGTAGTATAAAACTTAATGCAAAAAATTATGTTTTCCCCACAAGTTTTTTTTTTTTTTTTTAATTGAATTGAATACGCCCCATCCCATCCCCCACTCTTAGAAAAATTCGAAATGCCGAGGCTGATTACTAATAGAGAAAACGCGAAATAATGATAGAAAAACTGCAAATGAAATAAAGCAAGCAGACAAATGTCCCAAGTTTCAGTATTGAAAGTCTGATGGTACGAAAAATTATTTTTCAAGCGTCGATTCCACCCAAGTCATCTATTTTTCAAAAACACATGACACACACAAGAGAACATAACTAAAATTAAACTAAGTCATCAAGTATTTATGCAGCAACTATCAGATAAAACGTAATATGTGACTAGTTTTGTCACTTCCAAAAGCCCCACCCTTATGGGCGTGACATTAATTTGCGAATGGCGGACAATATTTCACCGCTAGCACGATCTAATTCGACATTTCGCCGAAATACATAAAAACCATTAATTAAACGTAATAATTGTAAGAAAAGAGCGTAATTACTGCGATCAAATTGCGTGCATGAAATGAAAATTTCTGTGTCGGTCCATAAAAAAGTTGTCGTCCAGAGAAAACTCTTGAAAACTAATGCTGCCACAAAATACTCGCGGAAGAATGGAGAGTACGAACTTCATTGCTGCAAAACGATACCAGTTAATAAATAATTAGATAAATAGCATTAATTATGAACAATATTTCACCGACGAAATAATTTTTCTAATTTAACAGTACCCCTGTGCATTTTGCCCCACTATATGGGATGTATTTTCAGAAAAATAATTCTGAGTATTTTCAAAAAAAAAAAAGAAAGAAAAGATCTTAGAAGGTATAATGCAGTAAGTAACCTTCCCTAAGCAAGGGTTAAAGCAGAAACATGCAATACACCACCAGCTCGTTTATTCCATCCATGGACTGCAGTTTCGTGCTTAATATGCACTCATCAGCATGGAATAGAAAGTAAACGAGCTGGAGGCAGAAATCCTCTTGCAGAGCAAAGAGAGTCAGCAAAAACTGGTAGCTAATGTGAAATTAGAACACCAGCGAGCGACTGCATCACAGAAGTAGTGTTTTTCTACATTTTGTTCCAGATTACCAACCACCTTCCACATGAATTTTCAACGGAAACCCCCCCCTCTCTTTTTTTTTTTTTTTTAAATTAATGAGCGATAACAGTATACCTTCTCCCTTCTGAAGTTACGAGGTAAGCCTATAGCAGCGCCGAAGTCACATGAAAGTCTATTATAAATCAGTCCATATTCTCACATCGCCTCCCTAGAATAAAACAGGGACAGGAATAACATCTTGAGATCTATTCCACGAAACAAAAAAGTTAGCAGGCTTTCCCTTAAATCAGTTACGCGACCTTCTCTCATAAGCCAAAAAAGTTTTTTTTCCACAATCCGAACGCAATGATGACGTCATAATCTTCGTCACGAGTAGGTAAAGAGAGAAGGAAGAAACTGAGTCACATGTGATGACCTAGACATGAAACCGACTCGACTACGGTGGGAGAAGTAACGTTTTGCGACATGTTTTTCCCCGGTGATGCAACAGAATACACAGCTGTGTTGAAGACAAATGAACTGAAACGGTGAGCTTAAGCTTGACATGGCAGCGAAGAATTTGATCGGGACTTCTCTTCCAAGGATCTAATTTATCTAGTCACTCTCAAAATTTAACCTCTTCAGGTTCAGACAGGAGAGGGGGGGGGGGGATACAGGTAAAAACATTTGAGTCCTGACTCAAAAATAAAAACAATTGGAAAAATAAATCTTATTTTTTGATCAATGAAAAGGATGTACTATTTGAACATAAATACAGTATCACAAAAACAAAACTTCTCTATTTCGAGTTTCTGCCTTGCTGAACAATTACAAAAAAAAAAAAAAAAAACACTGATGCTTATAAACAAAGTAGAAGGAGGATAGAAATTTAATGTTTCACATCACAAAAACAACCAGCTTGCAACAAGTTACATGCTATTTTGTTCGCGAATAATATTTTTAAAAACGTAGCCCATGCTGTCATTACCATGACGAAAACTGAATTGCAATGTGTTCCAACAGAGTTTACAATCGTTGGAGCAAAACTTACTTGGCAGCCTATACTGCTTGAGACTGATCACACCATAATGTACGGTGCCAGGTTAGCCTTGCCGAAACATATTTAAAAGGATTTTTGAACGAAATATATTTTACGATCTTTTTTAAGGATTGTACACTGTACCTAATCGGGTACACTGTACCTAATCGGGCACACTGTACCCAATCGGGTACACTCGGAAGAAACAAACAAGCTACAAGAGCTGGATACAGAAGAGAATTACTTCGTTCATTTTCGATATGAAGAGTGAAATTACGATTTTCAAGATAAGATAGTTTGAGCATCAAAACAATGGAAGACAAAAACTAATACGCATTTTTAAAAACAGGAAATTTATTGAAAGCTAGCAAATAATTGTTATAAAAAAATAGATGAAGTTTCATCTAAAAAAGTGATAAGCAACAATTCATCTATTTCAGCGAAAACAATGTTTTTTCAGATAAATGCTCCAAGTGTTTGGAAGCACTCATATACTCAAGAACGAAGTTCTAACAGCACTGATTGGCATTTCTGCAGGAATTATCAAATAAAAAATAGTTGTATTAAACATTCACACTCGATTTTATGTTACTCTATCCCTCCCTCCGCTCCATCCACACCCTATATAACTGAATGATTTCAATAAAACCCATTTCGAGGAATGTTCAACCCTCCCCCCCTTTTTATTTTAATAATTTTAACTTCTTTGGAGACGACATAAGCTTTGGTGAAACAATCCATGCTTAAACTTAAATTTGACAAACTTAGCTAAAGATTTGCTTGACTAATACAAAAAAAAGTAGTTCACATTTAGTGATTTTTAAAATGGCAATTTGAGTTGGCAAACGGAAGTTAAAATATTGTTATCGTTTAAGCGTTTTATAGAGATCTCAAATAATTCATATAATGAAAATTATTTATTAAGTGACGAAAGGAGCCACCACCATGGGAGCCATTATCATTTATGAAAAAAAAAAAACTTATTGTTTTCTGATAGTAAATTCGTATGGGAAGAATTTCGACTCTCACTTTGTAAATTGGGACAAGAAGAATTTATGAAAAGAAGTCTAAAAACTTAAATTGACTTTTTATTAACACCGTAGAAATTCATGTTACATAATAAACAAAAGTACTCATCCAGTACAAATCATTAAGTTCAACAGTGTTGTTACTCAGTTTCCTGGCAAAAGCTTCAATTCAAAGTTTTACAATTGCGGCCTATTCAATGAATTGCGACGCAAACCATTTCGCGAATAAAACAATGCGTTTTTGAAAACTTGTTTTGATCATGGAAATAGATACTATCTTACCGACCTGTTGACATTGTCATGTCACAGAACAGGTATTCCATGAATCACATAAAAGTTTCTCTTTGTATCACAAAAAGCTCCGAAACAGGAGTCAAATAACAATAAATAGTGAATCAATTTCTTTCGCTTGATTGGCTGTGAAATAGTTATTTGTAACAAAATAACGAGATCAAAAAAAAATAGCAAACAAAAAGTAGAAAAGTAAGTTCGACCGTTTAAATGTGCTGAACTACTCTGATCGTATTACTAGTTACCACAACACATTTCGTGGCATTGAATACATTCTTAAAACTCTTTATTTTCCCATATTTTTTTCTTTTTTAGATGTTTCTACTCGAGTTTTCTCCGTTTCTTCAAAAGTCAAAAATTTTCGCAAGCTGACTATAATCTTGTTACCTTTTCTGCCCTGAATTTATTTTGAGAGAGGAACAATAAAAGTGAGGACTTTTTTTTTCTCTGCATTTTGCATTTTCTTTAAGCACACAAAATGCAAAAATGTAAGTATATTTTTAAAAAATACACTTCCAGACCATTATTTGAAAAATTATCCTCCAGTTGTGATCATTAAATATTATGAGAGACTAAATCTATAGCTCCAAACTTTTTTAAAAAATAAATTTAACTGTGCTTTTTTCATGAAAATCAAACTACGCAGAAAACCATGGTGTCCTCAAACTCATTTCTACGGAACACTGACCCGCTATGGAAAGATAATAGATGTTTCATAAAAACCTGCAGTTTTACATTCTGCACATGACGATTACAAGAAATTCGAACGTGCGTGACTGATTCATTTCCCGTTGAAAACGTCTGTGAGCAATAAGTACAAATTTAAATATTCGGCGAAAGTTTAAAGCAGCTTTCTTTTCACTTATTTACATATGTGTTTCTCACTGACGTAACTTTTTTTTTCTTGTCCGAAAACGGGAGGGAACCGACCCTAAGAAAAACTCCCCTTGGTTGCCACCAGGTGTACAGCGTACACTTCACACACTCCAGGGTCCCCCGTACCTACCACAATTCGTGCACTTGGAGGACTTTGTGCCCACGACATTTTTAACGATCCGCAGCCACCATTAATGAAGACGTTGGATCTTTGATCGGCTGGGATCGAACCCGGGACCCTCCGGTTACGAGTCCGACGCCCTACTGATCGGGCTACCACGGCCCCGTATAGTGTACACTACAAGATACTAGTCCAACCTCGAAAGCTGCGACTAGCACCGTTGAAGGGTTCTATTTCAAAAAGGGGTGACAGCTTGATGAAGAAAATGCACCATGGTAGCATTTCTGCTTAGTCCGATATTATTTTACTTTTCAAGAACTGATAAGGAAGGAGAATAATTGATAAAAGAAAACAACATCATCGTAAATTAACACGTCAAATAAAGAAACCCAACGAAAAACAAAAAACAAAGTAAAATCTCCTCACATTCCTTATTACAATCACCCCTAATTTACAAAAAAAAAAAAAAAAAAAAGACCTGAAGCATTCGAAAATGCGTCCGAGGTTGCAGGAAAAAAATATCAAACTGAAAGCAAGCTGTTCAGTTGAGTTTTGGAATCGTGAAATGTTCATTCCAATGCACGGAAACGGAGAAAACTACTCGTTAATCAATCGAAAGAGCTTATACTTACTGCGAAATTAAAAGAAATTAATTTCAAAACTTTACCTTGCGAAGCAGAAATTCAAGCATACCTATCACATAAAAATACCGTAGAAAATCCTGACACAAAAGCCATTCATCTGATACACAATCTAAAACGTTCACAAGCTGGAAGATCACCCCATTCAGAAATCAATTCTTTATCTAAGCTTTCGAAATCACTACGTAGCTATAAAACACACGCAATAAGTTTGATACTCGTGAAAACAGAATTAAACTGATAACAATACTTTCAACCTTCCAAAGAGAAGACTAGATAAATGAATAGGATTTATCAAGAACAAATAGTTTTTATCAGAAGAACTATTAAATGACTTAATGACTGTAACAAATAGTTCACTATCGGCATCGTCTTGCGAGAAGTACCATCACTGTTATCAGCAACCTGTGCTTTCAAACCTAAAAAGTTATAACAAATGTTTTCAAACGGGAGTTTTTAAGTAGGCTGTAAAGAAGACCCAAATGAAGAAGCACAGCTAGAATTTACCTTGGGGAGTGATCATACCGCATTAGGATTGACAATATGTGTTAAAATAAAAGATTCTGGGTCCCTCCCAGTAGCGTACATAGACTAAGGTGCGCCCCCCAGCAAGATTTGTAAGTGCGCCCCCACCCCCCTATTAAAATGTAAAAAATATTTTCCCCGTGTAACCTTTAGTACTATTTTTCTGGATCGGGCGCCCTCAAACCTCTTGCGCCCCCCCGCGCCGCGGGGGTTGCGGGGGCGCTATGTACGCCACTGGTCCCTCCCCTCCACCTGAGCTACTGGTTCTTACATACATGTAACAGGGCACGAATCCGGCAAAAAAAAAAAAAAAATCTGATCAGGCTAAAAATATTGACGAATGGAAAATTTTCTGAAATTTCCTCTGGAAACAAAAATATATTTTTAAAATATAAGAGAAACATTAATCAACAATTGTTAAATTAATTTTTTGACTAATACTTTCGAAATTTGTCTAATTTACTAGCTAACAACTTGGAATCCCTAGCGCGGGCACTGATATACCGTACTAGGATTGACATTGTTAAAACACACTGCTGAGCTCGTGGCGATAGATATAAAAGTTGGAGAGGATATGAACTACAGGATGAAAGCCTACACGAAATTATTCCAGGTACATAATCCCGCGCTGACGAATTATTCCAAAGAAATTCTTTATAACGATAAATATCTAATAACGTAAATTTAAAAAAAAAATTAATGATTCAAAAAAACTTCTCAGAAACGATTTTTTTTTAGCCCAGAACAGAAAAGGTTGTTGTTTCTCATGAGCACGTGGATTGATGATCCAAAGCAATTTATGGAAATCTAGTTTTGTGAGTTACAAGATTGAATGGTTAGCGCAGTGTCACCAGTGGAAACCATGATGTTAAACATCAGAATGATACAGCACAGCTCCCAGTTTTCAGAACATTTATCAGTTTCAACACAAAGTTAAGAAAGCGCATTAAAAAAACGCTACTTTTTGTTTGGTGAATCTGTTGTTACAGGTGCAGTGTATTTTTAGTACATTCGTACTTACCTCTCTCTATCCGTCTTCACTTTCAAAATGAAGACAGAACTAACAAGAAGTTCTGTCAAGAACTAAACGAGCCTACTTTCCCGTACATCGACATCGGCATTCTAGCATCTGATCATTATTCTCTTGATTATCTAAGACTAAAAATTATGTCAAACATACCTTTTTAGCACTTGAAGCTGATTTCTAAAAGCAAAATATACCCCTCTCATCAGATGAAATAGACACATAAAAAGTAAATTAATGAATAAATAAAGTTTTGTCGCACCTTTTAAAGAATGTAACTGTTACAGTTCTTCCGTAGAAAAATTCCTCAATTGTTTTCAAAAAAAATTAAAAGTACAAAGTACATCAAAACACATTTTATCAAAGAAAGAAAAAAAAAGAAAAAAAAAAACTCGTCCGTTGATAAAATGTCTCGAATTTCACTTTTAATCCGTTGCCAGTTGTTAAATATAAATAAAGAATAAAATGCCCTCGTGAATGAAACATTTTTTTTACAAAAAAAATCGTCTGCCAAAAATAATAATAATAATAATAATAAATTCAATAAAACAAATGAATAAATAAACAAAAAATCGTCTGCACAGTCAGTCATTTTTTTTCGGACTGTTTACTCAAAAGTTATTAGGGGTGACAGCTTGCTTGAGCGGTTCAATGTTGAACGAAAAATTGTTCAAATCGGAAATGTAAATACGGGAATGAAGTATCCTTGAAAAGTTTTTTCCAACAAAAAAAAGTTTGTTCAAATCGGACTGTTCATTAAAAAGTTAGTATCGCGGGACCGGTTGTTTGAACGGCTCAAATTTGAACCAAAAATTGTTCAAATCAAAAAATCAAATATGGGAATGAGCTGTACTCGCCGAGATCTTTCCAACAAAAAAAAGTTTGTCCAAATCGGACTGTTCATTCAAAAGTTATTAGGGGGGGACAGACAGACCGACCGACCGACCGACCGACCGACCGACCGACCGACACACAAATTCCCCATCTCAATACCCTACTTTCAAATTTTTAATTTTTCGATATTCATTTTACCTTTTTATTTTTTTCACTTGGCGATATTTTTTTTTGACTTGGCGATATTTTTTAACTTGGCGATATTTTTTGGACTTGGCGATATTTTTTAGATGCATTAAGCTACTTTTAATACTTTTTTCGTCTTTCTTTTATTTTTAACGGGAAAGTAGGCTAAAAACAAGCCTTCAGGTCCAAAATTAGCTTTTCAAATCGAGACTAAACAGAAAAGAAAGTGGCCATAAAAGCAATTGCCCAGAACATGCACTTTTCGCGCCATCCCGAAACAGCAGCACAAAAATAAAAGATCTTCATGGTTCAAATAAATCTATCAGTCGATAGATAGATAGCCTTCAAAAAAGGAAACATTTATACGAGGGCGATTTTCTGCGAAATCTAATTGACAGGGAGGAAAACAGAGCTCTAGACAGAAATGACTCCCGCACCACCCCACCCAGAGACATTTGCAACGTGCAGTTTCCGCAACCGTATCATTTTCGTTTTGCGAAGGGGTGTGAGTGGAGGGAGCAGCCCTCGCGTGCGGCCCGGCACTGTTGCGTGTGCTGTATGACTCGATCTGTACACTAAGCATCGCACACGGGGTTGTACGAAATTTGGGTATTTCCCAGGGAGAAATGGAATCTCAAACGAGATAAGAATTTTTTCATTGGTGACTAGCGATTTCATAAAATAATGTAAAATCCTGCACCTCAGAACCAGAACGACGTAAGTCCAAAAACGGCGCCTGTGTGCAGAATTTTACTCCGCATCGACATATGAGAACGTCATTCCATAAAAGAAATTACTTCACAATTGAAGGGGCAAGTGGATAAAGGTGATATATGGCATTTGAAGTTCACTGATTTACACAAATTCAAATTAGCGTGTGTTCAATTGTGTTAACTCACAAACACAATTGAAGGGGCAAGTGAATAAAGGTGATATGTGACTTTTTTTTTAATTTCTCGAAAAAGCTTTCCTACCTAAAATTATTGCCTTATCACCTTCACTCATGATCGTAAATTAATTGAAAGACTTACCTATTTCGAAGCCTGAAAGTAACAGCCTGTTTCAGACATCGAGATGCAAAACAAATTAAGGAAAACCTGGTGTACCCATAAATGACCCTTAACAGTTTCTGCACATTTTCTCTAGTTTCTAAGCGATAACCCAGCGACATCGCTATTTGTTATGGGGGGAAAAAATTAAACGACACTACAAAGAAGCTATTTACACCTAATAATAACAAATGATTGTTTACAGGAGATGCAATGAAATTCTGAATTTTGTCATAGCAACTGAATCATTAGCGCACGCAAATTGAGAGAGATTCCTATCATTTATAAACAGCAAGCTTTTGAACGAAGAAAATTTATGCATAAATAAGAGAAATTCATACGGAGCTATAACAAAACTTCCTATGTGTTCCATAAATAAAGCGCAGTCTAGTTAATGTCAAAACAGTGCAATACGATGTCTTTCAGTAATGCCATTTTTGGATTGAATGGTTAGAAAATAATTATGCTGTTAGAATGCAGAGTAAACTATTTTCGGTAGCGAAATTGCACAGCTAAAAATTTTTCAGGGTGGTTCTCGAAAAAGATTCTACCTACACTGTGTGCTACTTTAAATTATTGCTTAACTCAACGATTCTACCTTTATGAATGTTGAATATTTTTCCTGAAAACGATCATTATGTTACATGAAAAAACTTCTAAGCAGAGAGCGCTCTGAACGGCACGAGTCCAGCAGAAACGTACAATTGCTGGGTATTGACTGTCACACATCAAGCAAATTTCGGGGATTTTGTGAATAATCAATTAGTACCTCTGAAAACAGAACTTCTCACGATGAAACTTTTTTTTACGTGGACAGGTAAAACACACAGAGGGCTGCTTTTTTTTACCTTAATCCCAAAGTTTTCTATGGACCGCCCCAAAAGCGGTTGAGAATCACTGATCTACAACGATGACTAGCGCATTTGTACCCATAGGTAATCAAAGGATTAAACAAGCGAAAAATAGAAGAATTTAAATTAAATTAAAAAAAAATAATTTTAAAATCGAAAATGTTTTATGAAATAAGATCGAAACAAATGTACTAGTTAGTTATTTAGAGCTACTGCGTAGAGCACAGAGGAAAAATGCTACTGTCGAGGACACTGACAGGAACGCCCCGATGGAAAGTCACGGGAGGTCACTGTGACCTCAGAAAAATTTCCTTATTCGGCAAATTTTGCTGACGATTCGGCAATTTTAAGATAAAAATGCAACATTGTGATTATTGTCGTTTTTAATTTTTTTAATTGTTTTTTTTTTTTTTTTTTCAAAGATACCTAATGTTTTTTTCTGATTAAATGCTATGTATGTACGACATGTGTGCATGCTTGTATTTTATCATTCGGTAAAACTGGAATTTCCATTCGGCAAATTGATAATTTCTGCCCTCTCTAAAATTTTAATTCGGGGCGCCCCTTGACACTGAGTAGTTTTATCAGTCAGAAGATGTCCGTGGTTAGTATAAATTGTAAGCAATTTTAGATATTGATTCATTTAAAGCAGCTTCAAATAATTAGCACACCACTTTGTACTCGAATAAACACACGCTGACATTTTCAGACAAACTGTGTTGATAACATTTTAAAAGTAATCCGAAAAAATATTTTAAATTTTGAAAAATCTACATGTTGAAATTCATAGTACACCTATATGCGCTTCGCTATAATTAATTTGATTTTTGTCCCCCCCCCCCCCCTTTTCTCTCTTTTCTTTTTTTATTTAAGTTGAAATATATCTTCGGCGTAGTTAATGCAAATAAAAACAAAACGAGAGAGCAATAGCACGTCTGAGAATTAATGAGATGCATCACGAGATTCATTTAAAAAATCTGTGGCGAAATGCCAACCTCTTGGCGATTATTTGGGTGTCATTTGGCGGGACATTTCGCACAATGACCCTAACTGCCGTAGCAGCTGTGTGACAAACATTTGACTGAGGACACGTGCACGCAGCTTACTCCGTTCAAAAAATGACTCAACCCAGTAAACAGAGGCCAGGCTTTCCACCTACACTGCTTCCATTTACTTCGTCAAGGCGAAAATAATTAAGAGAAAGGAGTCAAGATTTCGATGGCATATCAATGTCAAACATTCGGCTTGAACTAAATTTGCCAACGCATTTGCTGGATTCACTTCATCTTAAGTTTCCTGTTAGTACACAGAATTCCATGGGATATTTTGTAGTTCTAAACAAGAAACATATAAGGTAAAGAGCCACGAACTTACGATATTTATCAAGGATGAGCTTATCAAAACGCAACTTAGCAAATTTAAAATACTGCGCAACTTTGTTCTGAATGTGTACCTTCAAAACTAGGAAAAGGTGACGAAGCATTTTTTTTTTTTTTTTTTTGCTTTCTCTTACTTACCAAAAGAATTAATTGAATGACACGGGGGTTAACAAATGAATATCGTAAGCTTAATTACATTTCACTACGCCAATATTTGAACAAAATATTTTCGTATTTCAACGCGAAGTAAGAAGTTTCATAAGATAGCAAATACAGTAAAGATTTTTTTGAAAGCGTAAAACTACTCCTTGGTATTTCTTAGGAGTGACAAACACATAGGTAAAGCCCATAATGGAAATTAATTTCATTTAAAAATCAATAACTAAACTAACTTTCTGAGAATGAAAACTTTCTTCATTGAAAGAGAAAGATCAAATATGTATTGTTTTAAAACTTAACCATTCAGAACTTTGACACGTTGTATTCAACAAAATAACGAAACTTTTCCAATGGCTTTCTTTTCCGTTTTCTATGACGCTAATTTTTTTTTAATTAGAAGCGTTGAAATATGCTTGACTAAATTTGTGAGGCGTACTTCCGATTTACTAAGCGTGAAATAAGCTTGCACAGGCAGGGGTGCCCACAGGGGGGGATTATGGCGCAAGTTGCGCCATCAAAATTTTTGGGGGGGATTTTTTAAAACAAATTTATTTATTAATTTATTTTTTAATTTAAATTACTTACTGATTTTTTTCAAATAAAAATTATTCAATAATTTATTTTTTCAATTTAAATTATTCTTTAATTTTTTATTATTATTTTTATTTATTTATTTATTTGTTGTGTGTGTGTATATGTGATTGGAATGTCTGGAAGGGAAAAAAGCGATTCTATTCTGCGCATAATTCTAGCTTTTAAAAAAGTAATAAAAAATAAAAAATATAATAGTTATAAATTTAATAAATAAATAAATAACAATTAAAAAATAAATAATATTAAAAAAATAAATAAACGATTTTTGAAAAAATAAAAAATAATAAAAAAAGGGTCAAAAAATAAATTAAAAATCACAGGGGGGTTGAAAAACTTGGGGGGGGGGGATTTGAGCCATTGAGCTTGAGGGGGATGGGCACCCCTGTGCACAGGCGTAAGAAAGACCACAGTAAAAGTAAATGTCACTGGGTCAGTACCTTAATTGCTGTGAAATACACGCAAAAAGTCCTTACACACAATTAGCAATCATCGTACTACTAGAAATATAAGAGCTGTATTTATTGTTACAAATCTTGTAAATAGTTGTTGTTTTTCCTGCCTTGCATCATTTTTATTAGTTTTGGTTTTATCTGACGTCATGTTGCAAAAGTATCTGAAGATATCACTTTTATCACTTGTATACCGGCCCTGTAACACTTTGTAGTTTTTACACTTGCCCTAACTTTAATAAGCGTGAAGAAATTTTCGCGCTGAGTGTGTTTTTGTTTTCTTTTTACTAGAAGTTTCGTGAATGGATTGTTCGAATTTATCAATGAAACAGAATACTCCAGATATTTCTAGAACGTAGTAGAAATGTCCTTCAGAGTATAAAAAGCTGGCCTTGAACACAAGTCAGTCAGTTTTTCTCAGATGGGCTTTCTGAGATGCTCGTTTTCGTTCGCTTGGCGAATGGTTGTTTTGCTTTTGTAATTGCTTAATTACTGTTCACGTTTGATACGTGGTGCTGAGTTACTGTTGAGAGTACAGTGTACTGTTTTGCTACTTAATTGCTGGATGTTTAGCAATTGTTTCCTGCTCATATTGTAAATAGTGTAAATACTTGTAAATAAATTTATAGTTACTTCCTCAAGATTGGAATGCTCATTTGAAGAAAGTTGAAGGTGCTACGGACTCGTTACAATTTTGGCGCCCAACGTGGGGCATCTTCAAGGACTTTCTTGGAATTATCTGTGAACTTGGACTTTTCTTCCTAAGGACTTTTTGACTTCGGAATTTTATGGTGATTACTCGAGCAATGGAGGAACAACTGCAAAAACTCCTTGATGCGATCAACGCTGTTAAAAGTGACATGACTGCGAATCAAGAACAATTAAAAAATGACATGGCTACTAATCAAGAACAATTAAAAATTGATCTGGCAACTAATCAAGAACAATTAAAAAATGACATGGCTGCGAATCAAGAACAATTAAAAAATGATCTGGCAACAAATCAAGAACAATTAAAGAGTGATTTAACCGCGAGCATAACTTCAAGTCAAGAAGAAATTAAGAGCGATCTAACGTCAATGAAAAGTTTGGTGGAAACTAAATTTACCAACATAGAAAATAAAGTGGAGGTTCTAGAAGAAAAAGTTGACGGTGTTGAGAATCGAATCACCACAGTAGAGAATCACGTGGAAAAGAAAATTAAAGAACTTGAATCAAAGTTATCAGCATCCTACAACAACTCAAGTGACTGTGTAGCTGCAGCTGGAACTTCTCGTCCATCCATCAAACTGGCTACGTTTGACGGGAAGACCTCGTGGAATATTTACAAGAAGCAGTTCCTCATCGTTGCAGAAGCAAACTCCTGGGACTCTTCCACGAAAGCCTGTCAACTTGCAGCCTCGCTGAGAGGGGATGCAGCTGATATACTACAGACCTTCCCAGAGGACAAGCACCATGACTTCGAAGCCTTATCATCGGCCCTGGAGCTTCGCTTTGGCGAAGTATGCCAAAAAGAAATAAGCCAACTCCAGCTGAAATCCCGACTGCAGAGGGCCGGAGAGACTTTGCAAGTTTTTGCAGCAGACGTCGAGAGGCTTTCCCATCTCGCCTTCTCGAACTGTCCTTCGGATGTTCGCGATAACCTGGCGCTGAACTACTTCATAGACGGAGTGCGAAGTCCAGAAATTCAGACGGCTCTCCGGATGGCGGACATTAAAGATCTTAAATCTGGTCTAGTCTACGCAATGAAGTTCGAGGCTGCACAGCAAGCATCCCGCAAGGATCGCCATTCAATCAGGAGCGTGGAAGTGAGTGCCCCGGATTCGAATTCGACTCGTCTCTCGGAAATTGAGCGACAGGTCAAGGAGATCCTGAAGAAGATTACGGCTCGTAAAGACCAAAGTAGACAACCACTGAAGTGCTGGAAATGTGGCGGTGAGGGCCACGTACGAAAGAACTGCGAAGCTCGCCAAGAAAAGAAGAAGTCTCCCAAAGTTTTCCAGATTTCCCCAAGAAGTGGTGGCTGCAACGGACTCTTCATTTACGCTTATGTGAATGGGTTTCCCTGCGAAATGATTGTGGACACAGGAGCCAACGTTACCATTATTAAGACTGATGTGGCTCGTCAATTTGGACTCAAGATCTTATGGACGCCGCCCTGCGTTACTCTCCAAACTGTGACAGGTGACAAAATCGAGATTGAAGGAAAAGTGAACTTAGAAATAATGTTCGGGAGTGCCACTTACCATCACACGGCATTCGTCGCTGACATTACAGATCCCTTCATTCTCGGATTGGACTTTTTGAGAAAATTTGATTTTTCTATTGACTGTAGAAATAATGAGCTGCACTCGATGAGGGAAGACATAGTGATTTTCAATACCGAAAATAACTTAAAATCTGCTCATCAAATAATAGCCCAAACTGATTCATTGATTCCCTCTAGATCAGAAGTACTAATACCTGGCTCCATCAAAGAAAACAACAGCTTTAAATTCGGCTTAATTGAATATCCTAACCAGAATAATAGCCCAAAAGGAGTACTAGTGGCATCTACACTTGTGGACCTTTCAAAGAATGCAGTTCCTGTGAGAGTCGCCAATGTAAGTGAAAGACCGACGAATATCAAGAAAGGAGAAGTGTTGGCAACTTGTACTCCCGTAAACTGCATCATCAGAAGAATTGATTCCTCCGAGACTGTGTCTTCCGAGTCCTTGACTTCGAAATTAATTGGGAGTGCACCATTATCGAAGGATCAAAGATACGCTGCGGAAAAATTGGTGGACGACTTCAAGCAGGTGTTTTCATCTACACCCGAAGATGTTGGTCGCACGAGTTTAGCGCAGCATAGGATCGACACTGGAGATCATCCCCCTATCAAGCAGCATCCAAGACGACTACCGTTCGCCAAGAAGGAAGAGGTTGAGATCCTCGTAAAAGAGATGCAGGAGAATGACGTCATCGAACCCTCATCCAGTCCTTGGGCATCCCCTATCGTCTTGGTCCGAAAGAAAGACGGCTCCACCAGATTTTGTGTTGACTACCGACGCCTGAATGACATCACCAAGAAGGACAGTTACCCTCTTCCACGGATCGATGACACTCTGGACACCCTTTCCGGACACAAGTGGTTTCCGACCCTGGATTTAAAGAGCGGCTACTGGCAGGTGGAGATACACCCCGACGACCGAGAGAAGACGGCGTTTACAACCGGACAAGGCTTGTGGCAGTTTAAAATGATGCCGTTCGGCCTCTGCAATGCACCAGCCACGTTCGAGCGTCTTATGGAGTCAGTGTTACGAGGACTTTCTTATGAATCCTGTCTTGTCTACTTGGACGACATCATCATCATAGGACGCAGTTTTGAGGAACATTTGGCTAATCTTAGGAATGTGCTGCAGAAGCTTAAGGAAGCCAACCTGAAGTTAAGCCCGTCCAAATGTAATTTGTTCCGCCGTGAGGTGAACTACCTTGGTCACATTATCTCTTCCGAAGGTGTACGAACAGATCCAGATAAGGTATCTGCAGTCAAGAATTGGAGCCGCCCCGAAAATGTCCATCAGCTGCGAAGTTTCCTGGGGCTCTGCACGTACTACAGGAAGTTTGTGAAGGGTTTTTCCAATATTGCACGACCTTTGCATAAGCTGACGGAGAGCAAACAGAAATTTGAATGGTCCAAAGAATGCGAGGATGCATTTCTACAGCTGAAGGAGGCTTTAACATCAACGCCTATTCTCTCTTATCCTCAGCCTGAAAAATCCTTCATACTTGACACTGATGCGAGCCACGAGAGCGTTGGAGCTGTTTTATCTCAAGAAATAGACGGTAACGAACATGTCATTGCCTACTGGAGCAAATGCTTATCCAAGTCGGAGCGAAATTATTGTGTCACGAGAAAGGAATTGCTCGCCATAGTTAAAGCTGTAGAACATTTCCATCATTACCTCTACGGCCGTAAATTCCTGCTCCGGACTGATCATGCCTCTTTAACTTGGCTGTTGAATTTCAAGAATCCGGAGGGCCAGGTAGCCAGGTGGATACAGCGGCTCCAGGAATATGACATCGAGATTAAGCACCGAAAAGGTTCGTCACACGGTAATGCTGACGCATTATCAAGAAGACCTTGTTCCGAGAACTGCCATTATTGCTCCCGAATTGAGAAACAGTACGGGATGACAATCCCTACTGCCTGTCAAGTTACTGCTACTTCATCATCTTCAGATCCTGATCCATGGAGTGACGACCAAGTTAGAAAAGATCAGCTTGAAGACCCAGACCTAAAGCCTATCATAGAGTTAATGGAAAAGGACAGTCGGCGACCTAGTTGGCAAGACGTTTCTCTCTACAGTCCTGCGACGAAAAGATACTGGGCTCTATGGAAATCTCTCCAGTTGCGAAATGGCGTCCTGTATCGGAAATGGGAATCTGACGATGGTAAAGCATTCAAATGGCAGTTACTCCTTCCCAGATCAAGAATTCCAGACGTTCTAAAGGAATTGCACAGTAGTCCGACTGGAGGACACTTTGGTATCCTGAAAACCCTCCACAAGGTTCGAGAGCGCTTCTTCTGGAGCAAGGCGAAGGATGACGTGGAGAAGTGGTGTCATTCTTGTGACGCCTGTGCTGCCCGTAAAGGACCGAAGAGAAGAAGCCGCGGGAAACTACATCTTTACAACGTAGGAGCTCCTTTCGAACGAATCGGGATCGACATTCTTGGTCCTCTACCGAAAACTACTGATGGGAACAAATACATCCTCGTTGCCATTGACTATTTCACCAAATGGCCCGAAGCATATTCCATTCCGGATCAAGAAGCTACCACTGTAGCAGAGACTCTAGTCCAGCATTGGATCTCGAGATATGGGACACCTTTACAGATCCATTCTGACCAGGGAAGGAACTTCATCTCTGCTGTGTTTAAGGGCCTATGTAAAATCCTCAAAATTGAGAAAACTCGAACGACACCACTACACCCACAATCGGACGGCATGGTGGAGAGATTTAACAGGACAATCCTTAATAATCTCTCGCTTATGGTCTCCAAAAATCAACAGGATTGGGACAAGAAACTGCCTCTGTTCCTGCTGGCCTACCGCAGTGCTGTCCACGAGACCACCGGATATTCCCCATCACAGATGCTCTTCGGCCGAGAGCTTCGGCTACCTTGTGATCTCGTCTTCGGTCTCCCTCCAGATGCGCCTTCATCGCCTGAGGAATACGTCCAGGATCTCCAGGCCCGGTTGGAAGACGTTCATCACTTCGCACGGGAGCGAATCAACATCGCGACGGAGAAAATGAAGACCCGATACGACACAAGGTCCACTGGCCATGACTTTCAAGAAGGTGACAAAGTATGGCTATGGAATCCCATCCGACGTAAAGGTCTGTCACCCAAATTGCAGTCGCATTGGGATGGACCCTACACAGTCCTCCACCGGCTGAACGACGTCGTAGTGAGGATCCAGAAGTCATCACATTCAAAACCTAGGGTTGTCCATTATGATCGGCTAGCCCCATACTATGGCCATAGTTCGTAAAATAAATCTAAAGCTACCATGGTAATTTGTTTGTAAATTTTGTAAATAACTTTTGCCTTTAATTTTCTGTAATATGACTTTATCAATGTTAGTGTTTCTTTCATGTTCTCATTATTATTGTTTATCATGTTTATGATTGGTCATCATGTAATGTGTGTATCTGTAAGTTTTCCCTTGCTTCCTTTCTGGGGATTGTACTGCCCGGGACGTGCAGTCCTTAGGAAGGGGGCAATGTTACAAATCTTGTAAATAGTTGTTGTTTTTCCTGCCTTGCATCATTTTTATTAGTTTTGGTTTTATCTGACGTCATGTTGCAAAAGTATCTGAAGATATCACTTTTATCACTTGTATACCGGCCCTGTAACACTTTGTAGTTTTTACACTTGCCCTAACTTTAATAAGCGTGAAGAAATTTTCGCGCTGAGTGTGTTTTTGTTTTCTTTTTACTAGAAGTTTCGTGAATGGATTGTTCGAATTTATCAATGAAACAGAATACTCCAGATATTTCTAGAACGTAGTAGAAATGTCCTTCAGAGTATAAAAAGCTGGCCTTGAACACAAGTCAGTCAGTTTTTCTCAGATGGGCTTTCTGAGATGCTCGTTTTCGTTCGCTTGGCGAATGGTTGTTTTGCTTTTGTAATTGCTTAATTACTGTTCACGTTTGATACGTGGTGCTGAGTTACTGTTGAGAGTACAGTGTACTGTTTTGCTACTTAATTGCTGGATGTTTAGCAATTGTTTCCTGCTCATATTGTAAATAGTGTAAATACTTGTAAATAAATTTATAGTTACTTCCTCAAGATTGGAATGCTCATTTGAAGAAAGTTGAAGGTGCTACGGACTCGTTACATTATTATACTGTCCGCCCCGCTTAAACGAATACCGTCGGTTCCAAGAAATATTATTCGATTAAACGGGGTATTCGATTAAGCGGAGATCTTTAACATTACGTCTATGGCATCGGTTCCGAGATATTTTATTCGTATAAGCGGGGTATTTGTTTATCCGTAACCCGATTAAGCGGGGACGACAGTATATATATTTATGATATTCCCCAAGAAATTTTTACGTTCTTACAATCTAAAAAGTAGAAAATAAAACGAATACGTAGCAAAATTTAGTCATCATACAACAGGCAGGATATAGACAAATGAAAAAAAACCATAACTTAAAATAGTATACGTACAGCAACGCTGTTTCGTAGTGTAAAAAGTTGCCAAGATAGAAGTTTAAATACAGCTCATAACGTCGTCCTTCTTGCACTTGTACACTGCCATCGTCAGTTGCCCTAATCAGAGCACACTTGTACCTCGATTTTCCTAGCAAATTAGCTGGCATATTATCAGAACACATTTGGCTTGTGCAACACTTTTAAAATCCGAGCAGCCTTCTGTTACACTGACATTTTGTTGTACACTTCGTTTGTTGCATTACGTTACTTGTTCGCATCACAACAAATAGTTTGCCAATTCGTTATAGATAGTACAGCTTAATGTGGTTTTCCTGCGTTAGTAATTGAAACAAACATAAGTCAACAATCGCAGAGCAAGTCGAATTTCATATATACTGTCTTCCCCTCTTAATCGGGTAACGGATTAACGAATATCCCGTTTATACGAATAAAATGTCCTGGAACCGAATATTTCCCATGCCATAGACTCAATGTTAAAGATCTCCGCTTAAACAAATACCCCGCTTAATCGAATAATATTTCTTGGAACCGATAGTATTCGTTTAAGCGGGGCCGACAGTATTTTATTTATTTTCCTACTCTCCCATTTATGTCAAAGAAAGCCGAAAAAAGCAATAAAAGTGGCTTAATGCATTTTAAAAATATCAGTGTCCAAGGAAAAAAAAGTCTAAAAGGAACAAAAAATTAAACAAATACCGAAAAATTGCTAATTGGGAAGCAGGGTTCTGAGATGGGAAAAGATTATGGTCTGACATGGAAAGAAAGGGGGGTTCTATTCCTATTCTGAACAAATTTTCTGAAAAAAGTGTGACATCATTAAGAAGAGCCCGATGTGAATTTGTAATAACCAGCACAAAGTAGGTACTGTTTGTAACTTTTGTTCAAATAAAGCTAAAACGGGTAAACGAAGAAAAACGTACATGAAATTTACTACAAAAATTCAAATTTGGACATGATTTTTTTTTCTCCCTACATCTCCTGTAGAAAGGAAAGAAAAAACAGTTATTTCTTTATTATCGGAGCAACTTTTTCGTAATGCAGAATGCCAATTTGCGGTTTATGGAAATTACAATTTGTCGACAAACACTAGAAGTGAGACATCACATCAAGGATCAGAGGCGTAATCCGAGGAGGAGGGGGGGGGGGATCGCAGATGCTGACACTGTCAGATCCAAACATGGAGATTACCGAAAACTAAAATGAAATTAAAAAGAAACACACACACATGGATTCAAAAGCGGAAGTACGATAGAATTCTTTTGAAAAATGTAAAATGGATATGTCTCGTTCGTCCTTTACAACCAGTCCCAATGTTTAAATGTCGCGGATAGCTTGGAGGGGGGGGGGGTATTCGATGTAATACATGCTGCACAACTGTTCTAATAGAAGGAATATGGACAAAAAACGGTATAATACACAGGTGAAAGAAAAATTCTGACGACAAAAATTGAGATGCGTCGTCAACGCCAAGGGATAATGTTCGACTATAAAGGTTTTCTAATTCAACTAGATACTACAAGTTTCGGACGAGTGAATCTCTGGTTCGAAAGTAATCTCACACCTTTCTGGATATGTTCCAAAACATGTCAAAGACAAATTGAGGAAGACGAAATGAAACTTGATTTCTCGATTGCTCGGTGTGTGTTACTTTTCCTGACGAGTTATGCTTGTTCACTTAAATCGAATAGAATAGGCGTTTGAAGTTGCGAAAACAATCATAACTCAAACCATCTGGCTGGATGATTAACGGACGTGACAAAATAGGTGCACGAGGTCAAAAAGCCAATTCGAATTTCTCTTTTTAACGTATATACTGTAATTGAAGTTTATTCATTCCCTTTCACAATGAAAACCTGTGAACGTGAACATGAAAGAAGCGAAAAATATTCATGCTAGTTGAGCATTCACTACAATTTCGGAAATATCACTTCACGATAGGTTCAACATAGTTTTCCGCAGAGTAAATCCATTGGCATACTCAAAATGTCCAATGCTTTTTCTTATGAATAGTGAAATGTATCACTATGTGACTATTAATTATTATTTAAATCATCTCTGTACGCTACTAAGCATCACTTACGTACACCAACTTTGTGTGAGTTTTGTGGCAAGCAAGAGCAATTAGTTAAAAATTTGAAAAAATCTATAATGAATACTTTTTATTTGTCAGATTTTCGAATTGTGTCAATTTTTCTGCTAGTGTGTAAAAGGTTATGTACACAACATATTATAAACACATACCAGCGTCGAAATTACTCGATCCCATAACAGTAAATCTCGTGTCGGAACACCATAAAAAATATCAGTGGTCCTTGGGACCACCAACCGCCGAAGGGGTTGAGGTTTGTCATCCCATACTTATGCACTTTTACAGCAAAAAAGTGTGGTTAATTATATAATAATTTTAAATTTAATGCGGACTAGTGATGTCTGCGGACCATTACATAGTCAAGGACCAGTAAGGTATTTTCATGATTTCTAACGCTGCACACACCGTAAACGACGTCCACATCCGAAAATTTGAGTTTCCAGAGCAAGCACTTTCACAATTGAAGAGGCAAGCGGATAAAGGTGATATGTGACATTTGAATTTCGCCGATTTATACAAATCCAAATTAGTGTTCAATCGTGTTAACTCAAGAACACAATTGAAGGGCCAAGTGAATAAAGATGATGTGTGACATTCTTTTAAAATTCTAGAAAAAGTTTTCCAAAAAAAAATATTACCATATCACCTTCATCCATGGTAAAAAATAAGTTTTTCCAAAATTGTCACATATCACCTTTATCCACTTACCCCTTCAATTCTTCAAATCAAAATTCGGGAAGATTCGTAAGCACGCAAACTTGCGATTTCAAAAGAAATCACTTTTTAAAAAATGGAAAGGAGGACAAAAACATCGCCAAGCTCGAGAATGCAATTTTGAAGAAGGTAAACGAACTCGCGTGTAACTTGCACGTGACACCTAAACAACGCTTTGACCTGAAGCGGCCCGCATAATAAGTCTGCACGCACCAGCCAAAACCAAATATTCCATTCCTTCCAGAAATGTTACAAATCGCCATGGGAACGATATAATTCAGGTGATAAAAATTCGGGACAAAAGATGGGTAACTTATTATTCATCGGAAGAGTCGAAGGGTGGTTCCTTCGAAGGTGGAAATCTATTTTTGGAATTGATTGGAGCTGGGAAATACTTCTCAGGTTCACGCAATAGCCGTTTCCAGCGGAGATTGATGGGAAAATACGTCCATAGAAGACAAATGTTGTACCAGACATGTTAGAAGTTAGAAGAACAAGAAAATTAATAGGTACAAGCGTACACTACTTTTTTTCTTTGTTGCTTACTTTTAAAAAATGTGAAAAAATAAAAGCGATTGTTATAGTATTATGGAATCAAATACTATTACATTTTAATAACCAGATTTCCAATCTTAGGTGCCTAACTTCAACACGGAAAATTTTAATCTCAGTAAACTTTTTTTTTTTTTTTTTGACGACTCTTCGACCTGCGATTAACTCATTCAAAAAATTTTTCTACTAGTGAATATATACCCGGCGTTGAGCGGGTTAAAATGCAAACTTTAGTATTCCATGCTGATGAGTGCATAAGCACGAAAGTACGGTACATGGATCGAAATGACCGAGTTGGCGGTGTATTGCAAGTTCATGCCTTTAGCCCTTGCTTAGGGGCAGTTATTCACTGCTTTATCCAAGAAAGCATTCATTGTAGAGAAAAATACAACGTTAAGGAGGCACAAATAAGCAGGGATACTGCAGACACGTGTTTCGGAGTTACATGGAACGCCTTTTTCAATGCAAAAAAATTTTTGAGCTTATGGATGCACAGACATCCGACAAAAGCAACGGAAACAGAAGCGAACAGCTTAAAAAGCAAACATAGCGGATTACCCGAACACCAATAAAAAAGAATTTAAGCCAAAAAAGATTTTCTTTTGACAACGTTGTCAGTTGAATCGGCGTGAAGGACAACGTGTATTTATCTACAACGTTTAATCAAACTTAAATGTGTTTTTTATCTGCGATGATTTTCTAAAATATCGCATTTCTACTTTTGAAAAAATAAAAACGAAAGTATTATACATTCAAGGGTGAACACTCACGAAAGAAACATTTCTTAACTATTTGAATCGATAGAAGCCTCAGAAAACCACGCGAAGCTAAGGTAATATCAAACGCAAAACTAGCTATCGAGGGGAAGTTGAGATGAAGCAAGCACTAAATAATGTTTTGAATGGAGGAAAGCCTTTAAAAAAATTGGAGATTTTATGTAGAAATTTCAACTAAAGTTGGAATAAAAAAAGAACCAACTGTCCGATTTTTTTCTAATTGGCCTCTTGATTTGCCCTGTGAAGACACAAACTGAAATTTTTAGCGAAATACGACGAGAGTTTTATAAGTCTATAAAGGGCATGCATACATAGGTACATTTTTTTTTTTTTAAAGATTCCTTCCTATTCTATAGATTTCTTAGCCACTTCACATATATTTTATGAATTAAAGATAGTAAAAGACAGAGCATGAATATTTTATTTCTATGCTCGTCTTTGTCAATTTCCAGAGGAAATATTTAAATAATACGTAATGTGTGCTAGTTAAAAAAAAAAAAAAAAGTTTCCTTACTCATCTGATACACACTTGAGAACTTTTTGAAGGACGATTAGATTTTTTATAGACGGAAACAAAAAGTGTAAACTCTATACATGGGCCATAACTTTTTCATATAGCAGCCGCTGCTCTAATCAGTATACGCAGTCGAAAAAGAGGAACCGAACAGTTCAAGATTTATACAATCAGATGCACCCAGATAAGAGATACCCAGCATAGTCTCACTCTTCTGAGTAGATGTATAGCCATTAGAAAGGGTTCAAACTTCAATTACCTCGTCAATAATGAGTTGATGACAAAATGCGAAAGAAAACCCAAACATTCGTCTACGCAACATATTGATGCGCAAGGCTATCATTATTGAAGAAAAGTAATGATCAGGCCCGTCACGAACGCAATCAGAATTTTTCTGGGGGGGGGGGGGTGACAGGCCTTTTTTTAGCCTACTTTCCCGTTAAAAATAAAAGAAAGACGAAAAAAGTATTAAAAGTAGCTTAATGCATCGAAAAAATATCGCCAAGTCCAAAAAATATCGCCAAGTTAAAAAAAAATATCGCCAAGTCCAAAAAATATCGCCAAGTTAAAAAAATAAAGAGGTAAAATGAATATCGAAAAATTAAAAATTTGAAAGTAGGGTATTGAGATGGGGAATTTGTGTGTCGGTCTGTCGGTCGGTCTGTCTGTCCCCCCCTAATAACTTTTGAATGAACATTCCGATTTGGACAAACTTTTTTTTGTTGGAAAGATCTCGGCGAGTACAGCTCATTCCCATATTTGATTTTTTGATTTGAACAATTTTTGGTTCAACTTTGAGCCGTTCAAATAACCGGTCCCGCGATACTAACTTTTTAATGAACAGTCCGATTTGAACAAACTTTTTTTTTGTTGGAAAGAACTTTTCAAGGATACTTCATTCCCGTATTTACATTTCCGATTTGAACAATTTTTCGTTCAACATTGAACCGCTCAAGCAAGCTGTCACCCCTAATAACTTTTGAGTAAACAGTTCGAAAAAAAATGACTGACTGTGCAGACGATTTTTTGTTTATTTATTCATTTGTTTTATTGAATTTATTATTATTATTATTATTATTTTTGGCAGACGATTTTTTTTGTAACAAAAATGTTTCATTCACTAGGGCATTTTATCCTTTATTTATATTTAACAACTGGCAACGGATTAAAAGTGAAATTCGAGACATTTTATCAACGGACGAGTTTTTTTTTCTTTTTTTTCTTTTTTTTTTCTTTCTTTGATAAAATGTGTTTTGATGTACTTTGTACTTTTAATTTTTTTTTGAAAACAATTGAGGAATTTTTCTACGGAAGAACTGTAACAGTTACATTCTTTAAAAGGTGCGACAAAACTTTATTTATTCATTTATTTACTTTTTATGTGTCTATTTCATCTGATGAGAGAGGTATATTTTGCTTTTAGAAATCAGCTTCAAGTGCTAAAAAGGTATGTTTGACATAATTTTTAGTCTTAGATAATCAAGAGAATAATGATCAGATGCTAGAATGCCGATGTCGATGTACGGGAAAGTAGGCTCGTTTAGTTCTTGACAGAACTTCTTGTTTTCCTTGCGTGGGGAGGGGGCACGTCAGCAAGTCTTTGCGCACGTATTTTGCTAAAAGATACTAGGATCGGCAGTTTAGCATAAAACAATGGAGGTTCGGGAGAAGCCCCCCCCCCCTCCCCCCTCCATCATTTGGCCTCCAAGGACAGAAATCTCATTTTTCTGGAAGGGAAAAAATATTTTCATGCGTAATTTATTTGTAAAACCACAAACACACAAAAAACAATCCAAGCTTGAGAGATATTAAAATAGACCCCTAAAGAGGTCTGATAGTTCTTCGTTGTCACCCGTACAGTACGGTTTATTTTTAAACCTTTTTAAACATGCTTTGAAATATCTTAATTAAGTGTGAATGCCATTTTTCAGAATAATACCGCCTCAGATATCAATTATAAATGTGTGTATAAACTCAAAGAGTGAATAATACGTTCACGAAAGTTTACTAAGCGTGTAGAAGAGAAAAGTCAACACAGGAAGTATTCTACGAAAAGTTAAATAGTTCGTCCAAACATCACAATAAAAAACTTCGATTTTAACCAATCACATCGTACAAGATTCATCAAATCGCCGCTCAAGTTTCGACTTCCTAATTTGGTTCTAGAACTAATCGCGAAATTCGACATTCTTTAGTATAGTTTACAAATGATTGCAGAAAAATGGACACCTATCAGACACATGAAAAGCCATTTTAGTTGAATTAAATTCCTCCGCAAACAGCACACGGAATTTAACTAAAAATAGTTTTAACGATCAAGACAAAATTTTCCTGAGCAGCGGTGATAAGTTATTCAGAGAGTTAGAGCTAATGGCCTCGTGTGAAGAGACATCGGTGGTAAAATATTGATATGGAGTCCCAATTGACTTGACAGTGTTCCAACACTTTTTTTTTTCTTTGTTTCAACACGCAATACTACAAGGAGTGAAACATCCTAATCTGCAAGAAAGGAGTAAACCCTCGATCGTGAGGTAACTATAGTTGTTCACCGTTTTCTCCTTAATAAATATTTCGTTACGTATAAATAACGAGAAATTTATTTTTTTATTAAAGGGTGTTTTAAATAATTTCAGAGTTACTTCATTCGAGATAAGCACATACGTTGTTTTCAAGGGTCATGTGTGGCACAATGCTAGATTTTTTTTTTAATACTAGGTTTGTTGATCGTTAATCGACCTTTCACATACTGTTCGTTTTTGAACTCCACGCTTGGCAGCTCGAACACTTCCATTTGTGTTATAGGTTAAGAAGGCGCACTTTCTTGCACTTCCAATTTGCATTCGCTTCGTAAACGCTATTTTACATTTCCCCCATATTTTAAGAAAATCAGAAGAGACCTGACGCACGCGCAAATTCGAGAAAGGTCACGGGATAAAATATCAGACAGAAACTCCATAGTTGAAAAAAGTGGACCCTCTACAAAACTCTTGACTTTAAAAATTAGACCCTTCCCGAAATTCTGAAGTGCGAAAATGGAATATAGCTGTATTCATCGATGTACGTATTCAACGTTTTTTACACACTTCGATCAAATAATTTTTTTTATTTTACGCAAATAAAAACTTTTTAAAAACTGAATTTCAAACTTCAGTAAGTGTCTTCACAAGACGTAAATTGTTTCTCACAACATTCAGAGAAGGACAGTTGTAAAAATACCTGAACCCTTGATATCGTTATCTGTATCTTGTGTAAGATATATCTTAGTAGATAGCACGTAACTCGAATACAGAAGAGGATGTAAACACAGATAGGAATACATATAGCTTATTAACACATTTCTATCTACCACAATATTCGGCTAATGATCCGCTCCTCGTTCAATTTTGAAAACTGTTGGTTCAGGAATTTCGAAGTTTTTCGTATCTCTGTATGATACGTAGGTTGCTACTTTTTTTGAGGATTTTTCCCATTCAAATTCGAATACTCAAAAATAATCATTTTAAAACCAGCAATTGCATCTTCTGGTGTCAAAATCAGTTCATCACGTTTTTTATTAAAAAATGTTCGTGAATTGAAAAAAGTCTTTGGGTGACCAGCCAATGCTATACGAGGCTTGACCTATCAACTCGATGTTTTGACCGGTCAGAAACTCCTTTGTTTCAGGAGATACACAGGTGCTTGCATTGTCGAGATAAAGATTCGCCTCAAAAACGTGCAGTAGCTCTTTCATCTTCACTGTTGATGTCACAAGTGAGCAAAACGCTTCAAAAGCCACTACTTAGTCTAGCATTGTTGCGGAGCTGTGGGAACCAGAGATCCAAAATGGCTGTTGCGTCGCTCTGGCTTTGCACAAGTTTTTCATTTGTATAACGGAAGATGAAACCTCGTTTCGTTTCAGGAGTCGGACAGTTTAGAAAATTAAAAATAAATTGTTGCGAAAATGAAAGCATTTTCTGGCCTTTTTTTATTGCTTATTCTATCAATATCAGTGACTAAACTGACCTTTTAACAGAAAGCAGTTCTTTTAAATGAAGGAATCACCCCCATTAAAATCCGCTTAAAAAGGACGAGAACTTTCTGCGTACGGGTGACAGATGAACAAATACAAGTCAGAAAACCTTGGACAACAAAAACGGTGGGAAAGAAAAACAAGAAGAGCGCGAAAACCGCTTTCTGACAGCCAGCGATGGGAAGCGAACATAACAAAATGTCAGCATACATTTCTCCAGTCTTTTGATCCGCAGAAAGCGAAAATAACTCATCCCTTGAGGAGAAATATGTGCCAATAACGCACAGAACTGCGAGGAATTTGGAAAAGCAATTTTGAATTCGAATGAGATAAGGGAGGGGAAAAAAACCTGGAGAAATATGTGCTAGAAGTACATGAGACAGCAAAGATGCATATTACCTGAAAGATTTAAAGGCTTCTTGTACAGCAAATGAGAACGCTTTAGTACTTTTCATCAAAGGGATTGAATTTCCTAGCAACAAGGGAATCTGAAACAACGCCAGTACTTCGACTTTTAACTCGAAACTGATGAACTTAAGACTTTAATCAAAGTTAATCTGGAGAGGGTGATTCATTTTACGAAAGCAAAGATGATTATCATCTCTCTTTCCAATGACATCAGATCTAAAGAAAAAATCATTCTTTTCCATGTGCATTTCACTTTTGCTAGACAGATTTTTTTCAAAAAGAAAAACCGACTTTTGAATCGAAACGAAGATAACTTTAAAAAACCTTGGAAAAAATAATTTATTCTCTTCACGAAATCAATTCTTTTGACAAAAAAAAGAAAAGTGTAAATTCGTTCGCGCAGATAAAACTCAGTCTAGCTCTAATGAAAGGATGTTTGGTCTAGGAGGTACTCATTTGTTCGAGTTGAAAGAAATTTTTAGATTGACAAAAAGCCAATAAATATTACAGGTTGTTAGGGGAAAAAAAAGAACTGCTTTCGTCCCCCAAAATTTTATCAAATTGCTTATACTTTAGCGTAACCGATCCGAATGCAACTTATTAGAGTCGGATTATACATCAGTAAATAGTGATATCACTTTACATGGCCAATATAATGAGAAATATTAATAAATCTTCACAAAACAAAACATTTGAAACATAACTTGAGTTAAAATATTTCGTGGTTGCCAAACATATTTCCTGCTACTTCTTAGCAACTTTAATACTCGTTTTTATTTGCCTACACGTTGCACGATTTTATGCATAAACATTCTATATAGAAACCTTCTCCAACTCCCCCACTAATAAAGGGAATTTCAATTTGAATACATCACAGTAAGTTCATTCAATTGTTAATACCAAGAACTTTACTTCTTCATTGAGACTAAATTAATTTTATGGTTTTTATAATTTCTTATAATTGCCTATTTCATACGTTCAAATACATTTCTTTTTTCATCAGAATGCAATTATTATACTTGCCTTCATCAAAAACTTTATAAAAAAAGTACAGTAAGCCGAAAACTTTTTTTCAAAAGTTTCAATACAATAATTCAAAACTTATATCTTTCAAAATTTTACAGCAATATTTTTAAATTCACACACTTAGTTTTCAGGTTACAAGAAAGTACAAAAAAAATATAACCATAAAACAGAGCTTTCCACTGTAAAATTGATATGTTCAACACAATTTAAACCATGAAATGACTTCTGTTCTGGTATTTAAAAAAAAAAAAAAAAAAAACAGTATGTAAGGATGTTACTTATAAATTCACGAAATTCATATCAGCATTGTCAAATTGTCATCACCAATGAAAAAGTTAAATAAAATCTAAGAACACAATCATTTACCGTAAATGGTCGCATAACTGTGACCATTTTACTTAACTAATTAAAAACTTTTCAATTCATCAGCTGCATTACCTGCTGCTTGTGTAATGCATTTTGTAGTGTTGAACAGCAACTGCTTGCAAAAGGTTAAATTCTTTACTGAAACAATACATCAGCTTCCAACAAGACAGAAGCTTAGATTAAGTGTCATTCACTTAAAGAAAAAAAAAATTTTTTTTTGTGTGTACATACCTACTGTTCGCTTTCGAACTCCCTGCCTGGCAGGGCTCGAAAATTATAGTGCCCAACATGCCCGGGGCATGTAAAATTTCTGATCGGGCAGGAATCTTCAACCCTTACATGCCCAGCTGGCCATGTAATTTTACGATCAAATATTTCTTTCCTAAACTTTATTATTTCGTATTTTTGAAAAAAATTACCATATATGTAAAGATTGAAATAATTCTTAATTCAGATACAAAACTGCAAATTTAATATTTTGTCTGTTTAACATGTTGACTGCCCAAGTAGGAGATGATAATTTGTAGTATATCCTTTTAGCTGACAGAAACAAAATTTAAGTTAGCTTATATGTGATTTGCTGTTTTCCTCCAGCTTAGAATTCGTCTTTTACAATAACATTAATATGGATATTTGACTTCTGAGGAGATGAAAGTAAAGCTAATTGACAGGTACATTGTATTTAGCCCAGCTCATATGCTACGTATGTTTTGTAGCTTGGCAATCGACGTCTTAACACTACGACAAATTCAAATGTTTTTATTTATAAACAACAAAAATAAAACTGGGCAGGTAAAAATTTTATTCGGACATGTACTATTTAGATAAACATGCCCCGCAGGGCATGTAAAATTTTAAAGATTTTTCGAGCCCTGCTGCCTGGCAGCCACGAATGGTTTCCTGATAGGTTAAGGAAGCGGACTTCGTTATGATTTCAGTTTTTCTTAGCTTGTTACTTTCTTCTTGAATGCTACTTTGTATTCTCCCCCCCCCCTCCCCACCATTTTGACTAAGAAAATCAGTCCTTGATCTACTGTTGTCTGCAATAAAATTTATTGCAGCAGTGAAATTTTGTTTTTAACATTCACAGTAAATTATTCTGCATCTACAAAAAAGCAATTCCGCATCCAGTGCAAAATATCTGTCAAGTAAATCCAAGAGGAAAAAATGGTCAGTTGAGAGTACCAATGGTGCAAAAAATTTGGCTTCAATCAAAGTGTCAAGCTGTGGATTGAGATCAAGCCCATACCCATACTTTTGTTTTGGGGAGGGTTTTACCAAACATATTTCTCGCAAAATATATATGATTAAAAAATTTGATTCCATATTCCGTATTCAATTGCTTTTTGTTACAATAGATGCTTCACTTCACACACTCCAGGGTCCCCCGTACTTACCACAACTCGTGGTTTAACCGGGATAGGACCCTGAAGTGCGCTCTGTTCTTTTTTTGAACCAGACCAAGGGTCGAGCAAACCCCTTGGCCCAGCACCCCCAGAGGTATCGTTTCACTTGGAGGACTTTGTGACCACGACATTTTTAACGTCCCCCAGCCACCATTAATCAAGACGGTGGATCTTTGATCTGCTGGGATCGAACCCGGGTCCCTCTGAACACGAGTCCGACGCCTTACCGATCGGGCTACCACGGCCCGTTACAATAGATGCTGAGAGAGCATTCACATGAAAAATGTGCAAAAATTATAAATCTTTTTAAGGAAGGAAAAAAAAATCGGACCTGCACACTACATTGCCAAACTTTCGCTGTTAAATATTTGTTGTCTTTTAATCACTCAAAAGATAGATGAGTTTACTAACATTATTTATTATTTGCATCCAAGTCAAGTGAACAAAACATATCAAATGTTACTCCTTACTCTAACCGTTTTAATAGTTTAAAGTTTTCCTTAAGATTACATATACGTAATTATACCAGTAGCAACACATGGGGGGCGGGGGGCATACCACATATGAGGTCTATCTGGAGATGGCCCAAATTTCCTCCATTATATCCCGAAGTGAACTGAAGGCTAGAGGAGCTTGAATTCTGATATTTTCCCCTAATGCAGCGGTAAGCAACTTGTTAATCGAGATTGACCGGTTGATCTAAAGCCCATTTTCGGTCTATCCCAGCACTATTTTTCATTTCATTTTCCGTCTGAGTGAAAAAAAAATTAATTTCTGGAACAAAACTAGGTTTAAAGTCTAAATCAAAAGTTATCTGAAAATGTTCCAAACTGTTTGTGTTCATTGGAACTTTTTACGGGCACTATTTTATCAATTTTAAAACTTGCAGTACACTTCTGTCTGTAAACATTTTGACTATGGTTAACATAACGTATTTTAACAATTTAAAACAACTACTCAATAAATATCCAGGTCTTTTCTGAAGAGTAAACCACCAACTTAAAGTCAGCAGTCTCAACTTACCGCACGGGCAACATCCTTTCAAGTCTTTTTTGTATGCATCCCCCTCACCCAAGTCGATCTTATGCTCACACCAAATATGAAAAATAGATCTTCAGTCAATTTAGGTTGCCAATCACTGTCATAATGTATCAAATTATATTTAAGCAATCAAATTTTAAACAAAATGGAACACAACATTATGGGAAGGGTGCAGTTATAGATGCCTTGGGACATCTATATGTTACATAAAATACATAATTTGTAACAAGAACAGATCTAGAAATGCTTGGAGGGAGAGGTGATTGATTTTATTACGCATCCATCTCGGTATACAAATGTTGACCTCACATGTTTTGGAGTAGTGTTGTACTGAGTACTCGATAATCAGTTGATTTGCCGAGTACTCTGCACTCCGCCAAATTTTGAGCAAGTACTTGGCTAATACAGAGTAGTTGTAAAAATTGATTGTTTCTCAAGCAGAGGTGCAGACCCTGATAATATAGACGAACACTGGAATGCCGTTCGGTTCGCAGAAACTTTTCAAATGTTGCAGACAATTTTGATATGTTTGAGATAAATTTCTGAATAAGAAAATTTTTTTGGTCAAGGACATATTTTGATCCCCAATTTTAAGGAATCTATGGTTAATAATCCTGAAAAAGAGTGAATTGAAAAAACTTGCTAATATTAGAGTGGTATAGTACTCTAAAATATTTTTTCTTTTTTTTTTGCGTTTTTTGCCGAAAATTTTAAGAAATTCATTCTGTTCGCAGACAGTTTAAAAATTTATCTAGGTCTGCAGAGCCAGCCCTAAGGTCGGACGTTCCAGACCCGTCCAGGGCGGCACTTTGACTCTCGATTATCTTTAAATAAATTTTCCATAAGAAAAGAAAATGTATTAAAGTATTTAACAAGTATCATTATTTTTGTAGCTTAGAATCCTGAAAGGTATTAAATGTGTTTATTTAACTGTATCCACTTCAATACAACATTTTTGGCTATTGCAACATAGCCTATTAAAATAAACGAATAAATATATTTATTAAATGTACTAATCACTGGAATCTGTGACTGTCCAGCAAAAAGTTTTTAAATCAAATTACAATAGACAATTTCAAAAACATGTGAAGATTTTTAACTTGTTGATAGAAGACATCCCCACCAGGGTTGCCAGATTTAGGAACTGTAAATACAGGACAGGCTCTTGGGGAGGGGGGAGATTGAGAGATGAAGTCTAAAGGTTAAATTTTTGCAACCTTGTCTTTGATATTAAACGTTTCTCACAAATATAAATGAAGAAAAAAATACACAATGATCATACGAATAAAAATTTCATTTTTTACCATTGCATAGTTATTTTTCGTCATGAATATGGGTGGGGAAAGGTTTTCCACTAATTATTGCGAAAATTCGTATTTCCCTGTTGTTAACCCCCTTTTTCCTGACACAGGCCCGTCATTTCAAATCTTTCTATAGCCATCTATTTATTCGGATAAATCCGGCGTTCAGAGAGCGCTGCTCAGAGTACATAAGCGTACATATGCGCTACGCGTCTAAAATTCTAATCATTTGCTTATCATATATCCTACTTTACATTTGCTGAAAATTTCAGCCCATTCGCGCAAGTCTTTCGTGGTGTCACAATTTTCACAAACATGAGTTTATAATAGTCGCTTCTACTGATGACTAATGTTCAGTATGTACTTCTTCAAAAAGTTAGACGTACCAATGGGGAAATTTGAACGCAAAATAATTTTAATGAGTCATTTAAAAAATTTGATTCCTATTGAGTAGACATAGAATTAAACCTTACTACTTGAACTCACTTTTAGAAGTTAACCTAAATCAAATTAAAAATTTAAAAAAAAATCAGTATTCAATATCTTTTGGGGAAAAACTGTACAGTTTTGTCAATATAATAACAAGATAATTATTCTTATATAACATCGGAAAATTACTTTTTTAAAAATCATATTTGCTACTAGATTTTACTGCTGCAATAATTCTTTCTAAGTTTTGATGGTCCTTAGGATGCTATAAAACTCACTGTAATTTGTATTTCTGTCGCTCATTGTAAAATTTATGCATCTTTACGTTTTTAAAACGCGTATTTGTTTGCTAAATGGAATAACATTTAGTTACCTCTTTTAGTATAAAAGCGAAGCGAAGCAAATTTCAAAAAATTAAAATTGATTGATTCAAAAAAAAAAAAAAATCTAGTGATTAATAGTCAGGGTTGGCAAGTTTTTGACAGTCGGAGGTTTTATCCGGTTTTAACCGTGGTTTTTACCGTCATGTCAAAACCCCCCTTTTGACATAATTGTCAAAAACCTAAATTTCTGTCAAAAACATGTTTAAATTTGATATTGATAATAAAAATACATTTTCAAATGAATTTTATAATTTCTGATTTCAGACACTGAAGTAAACTTTTGGAGCTTTAGGTTATTAAAACAAAGTGAATAAGCAATCCTAAACATAATTGAAGGGCTCGGGAGTAAATAATGGTAACTAGCATTTTAAAAAACCAAACATATGGCTTTTGAATATGGTTTTATTGCTTCGAGAAATTACTGTAACAGGTTTTTTTTATTTTAAAAATGAAGTGTGTACATTAATTAAGTGCTGTGTGTCTTGGGTATACTTAATAAATTTTTACTAGTGATTTATTTCAATTTGAAATAGAACGATTTTTAGAATTTGTCAGATACCAATATTCACTCCTGAGCCCTTCAATTGGGATACTACAAGATGCTTACACGTGGAAAATAAAATAAATGAATAAGCTACTATCATTATAGAATAAAAATTAATTATAAATAACAGAAAATTAAAACGTAAACCTAATTACAATTTATAAATTTTAGAAAGCAGAAATTGCATAGTGCACATTTGCCTGGTATTATTTGTACTTACATACATAAAATAAACCATCTTAAGTTAACTGTTTTACTTAAGGTATTTAGTCCCAATCTAAATCGTTTTTCCCGTGGAGCATGCAGTAACAAAAGACCAGTATTGATACTTTTTGGACGCCAAGTCTATTTCTGAGTTTAGAATGTATGAGTCTAAATCTTCATGTAACAAATATATAGTAATAGAGGAGTATTTTCAAGAAAATTATACATATATAAAAAAAATATCAAAATAAGTTGTTCCGAATTAAGAATTAAAAATATTGAGAAATAATGCATTTGGTAATAATGAAAAATGAGCAAAGTTTGTATTGTTTTTTTTGTTATGAGTTTAAAGAAACCACAGTAATACTATTGAAACAATAAGCTTATTTTCCAGTACATAATATTTTTAGCAATTCTCAGATAAAGTTGATAACAAAAGTAACAACAATAACTAATAAGTAAATAAATAAAATAGTTTGATCAAAAATATTTAGCAGATTTGTACACTGAAAACTAATTTAGTTTTGCTTTTACTCAAAAGAAAAAAAAAATCACTTTAAATTCTGATGTAAAGATTTTTAGATTGATAAAATAGCTAATTAATAAAAATTAAAACATTTAAACAAACTACTTTAAAAACTGGATTTAACTTTTAATACTTTTAACTTTTTTCATGACATAACAAGTTAATTTAAAAGAATGAGAATTAATTTTCATTAAATTTATTAATTTAGGTTTTATTAAACTTGACTAATAAGATAACTAATTGATAGTTTTTAAACATTTAAACAAAACTTCTTTAAAAACTTTTTCACGGCATAACAAGTTAATTTAAAAGAATGTGAATTAATTTTCATTAAATTTATTAATTTAATTTTTATTGAAGTTGATTGATAAGATAACTAATTGATAGTTATTAAAACATTTAAACAAAACTACTCTAAAATTTGGATTTAAGTTTTAATATTTGTAACTTTTTTTCACTCCATAACAAGTTAATTTAAAAGAGTGAATTAATTTTCATTAAATTTATTAATTTAATGTTTATTAAACTTGATTGATAAGATGTATAAATATTTATGTAATATTTTTCAGGATGAGAAACCTTATATGTTTATAAAAAATCTCAATAACCACTGTATTTGAGTTTTAGACAGGTTTTTGACGTTTTCGACATGTCATGTCAAAAACTGGTTTTTGACGTCAAAAACCCAACCCTGCTAATAGTAGCTTTGCACATATATTTTTTTTATGATGGAAAAATTAAGAAGGGCTTTTGTATAATAAGGCATAGTAAAATCATTTACAAGGAGATACACCACTTTTACAATAAACGTTTGTTGAATTGATTGCCACAATAATTTCTACTCAAAATGAATAGAACATTAACATTACTTCAGAACAGGAAAATATTACAATTTAATTAATTTGCTTATCACTCTATTTCACATTTTTTGTTTTACTTCATTTATTTCTGCAAATAATGTTTCGTTTTCAGGGGTCAATCTAGAGAAAAATTAGGTCCGTCTAAGGATCCTTCACAAAATTTAGTCACTCAAAAAAGGACCCTTCACAAAATTCAGTCACTCGAAAAAGGACCCTTCACAAAATTCAGAAACTCAAAAATGGACCTTTCACAAAAATCCCACACTCAAAACACACTTCACAGAAATCCGATTTAACGGGACGATTGGGAATATTTTTTGTCGTAACTATTTTTCACAAAATTCTAATCTATTTCTCACAAAATTCCAAGAACAGGACCTTGGTCAAATATCCTGGGTTGACCCCTGGTTTTGTAAAATGCTACTTCTAGCCAGAATACGGGACTTTAGCCGTCCCGTATCAAGGTTTCCCGGGACAATATTAAAAAAAACGGGACTGTCAATTGAAATCCGGGACGTCTGGCAACCCTGATCCCCACCCAAAATCTAGTTTCTTTAAGAGGGCACAAATTCGAAATTCATTGAATGAATAAAAAATAAATGAATAAAATATACGTATCTTTACATGTGATGAGAAAAGACGTAAGGCATCATTAAAAAAATTTTTTTAAATGATTGTAATTTTACAAAACTGTCTCACTGTCTCTAAATTTTCGGAATAAGAAAACATTTTGGGAGGTCACAGGGCCCTCCTATCGGGCGCCCCTGGCAAAAGATTCGAAAATTATATTGACTGATGGAGAATCACACCATATAAATGCACTTAATCTAGCATCAATCATCAAGTCAAATTTTTAATAAAAATTTCATTTTTTATAGAAGATTAAATGTGCTTCAATACTTCCAAAGCCATTTCTTAAATATCTTATTACGCAGGAAAAAAAATCTTAGATCAAAGCTACTTTTCATGACTGACACTTCTGAACTCTTGATAAAAGAACAACAAATTGACACAACTACTGACAAATCAATTGAAATTAAAATTTAGTCAAACTAATATTATACATTTTTAGCATGACCTTAACAAGAACGTCCCGAAATTTTCAAAAGGGCTTTGAAAGATCATTTTTTGGTTTTGTGAGAAATAATGGTGCAACATCAACGTCGATGTTTTGGAACCATAGAGTATCTATCGTGCAGTATCTATCTTATTGGAATGTGCAAATAAAGTAACTTAAATATAACTGTTCTAGAGTCCTTGAAAGTTATTAAACATGTCTTTAAAACTCCTTGAAAAGTGTTTCAACTTTATTTCGTAACAAGTGTGTAGACAATTATTTCAGGGTTGGGTTTTTTATGTCAAAAACCAGTTTTTGACATGACATGTCGAAAACCCGTCAAAAACGTCGAAAACCTGTCGAAAACGTCAAAAACCAGTCGAAAACCTGTCGAAAACTCAAATACAGTGGTTATTGAGATTTTTAATAAGCATATAAGGTTTATCATCCTGAAAAATATCAAATAAAAATTTATGCATCTTATAAATCAAGTTTAATAAACATTAAATTTATAAATTTAATGAAAATTATTTCTCATTCTTTCAAACTAACTTGTTTTGCCGTGAAAAAAGTTAAATATTAAAACTTAAATCCAGTTTTTAAAGTAGTTTTGCTTAAATGTTTATACAACTATCAATTAGTTATCTTATCAATCAAGTTTAATAAAAATTAAATTAATTAATTTAATGAAAATTAATTCGCATTCTTTTAAATTAACTTGTTATGCTGTGAAAAAAGTTAAATATTAAAACTTAAATCGGGTTTTTAAAGAAGTTCTGTTTAAATGTTTAAAAACTATTAATTAGTTATCTTATCAGTCAAGTTTAATAAAAATTAAATTTATAAATGAAATGAAATTAATTCTCATTCTTTTAAATTAACTTGTTATGTCATGAAAAAATTTAAGGGGTTACAGTACCTCAAAAATGATCAAACAACCAAAAAACATTTTATTGTTTGTTTCAAAAGTAAAAGTTATTTAAAATACTCAGAAAAAATTGCTCTAGCTCAACTATTTAAAAAGTTATGAGTAACTTTAGGACATGCACGCTATGTGTTCTAATGGAAAAGCAAAACTTTAAAGTGCTTTTTCTCGATGATCAGTTTTTAGTGTTTCCATGTTACTGGAAACGCTAAGGAATTTTTTCTATTAAAGATACAACTTTAAAACAATATTTGTTGCACTCAAGA